>UZAF01016912.1:9803-24704 GCA_900617895.1 Haemonchus placei
GCTACAAATGTTTCCTGGGATTTCGGGTTACAAGTAAAATTTGATGTGCAGTGGCTGAATGAGAACCATCACCTCAAAAAACTTCAGTAACCCCGTTCGTAAATGTGATTCTAGGTACTTATCTCTATTTTTCTTTCCAGAAATTCACTGAAGAGGCGAAACTGATGTCGCAATCAAAGAAACTAATCTACTTTACTATTGTCAATGGAGCCTTCGAAAAGATGACGCTAAACTGGTTATGTAATGTGGCTGCATTCAAGGTTAGTTTTCGACATCATGAAACTTTTCTGATGCTTCGACCCGGAAAGTGTTGATTCACTAGTGATGCGCGAACGATTCCCTGTCCGTAGCTTGGACTACCAGTCTCACAAGCAAACTTGATAGGGTTCAAAGATCGATCATTCCTGAGTTTCATGTTGGTACTACAAGCTCCTGATTTGGTTCCTCAAAAATTTTATCTTCCACAGAGATATCTATGAAATTGCCGTGGTGGTTTTCGCTGACTGTTGTTCTACGGAGGATAATACCTGAAGTATGAGCGCGCCTTTGTTTAGAAGCGCTAGCCAACGGAATAAACAGTTTCCTCAAAATTTTTACTCACACTGATAGCCTGATATCTCCCTATAACAACCCTCCACTCGACAATGCAAGCAGCAATCTAACTGGGTTAGCCCTTTTCTGAGAAAGCTCTGTTGATATGACATTATGGCGTTCTGCCGCTCCTGCATAACTTGTTCCACTCAAATTTTGTATGTCCTGGACAATTTACGAACACTACTCACTTCATTAACAATCGATTACTTTTGCCACCTTCCAAATCTTGCTGTGTAAATTGTTTGAATTCTGACATTGATTTATTGATATCTTATTGAAAGACCCACCTTCGCGGTTGGGTCTGTTAGCGGGCCTAAATCGCTGCTAGTTCCATTCCGGTCCTATGTGAGGGCAGTGCACGTACGCTTATAGCCCTTTCCCTCTTAGGTCGATTACCAGAATAGTTTGGAATGTAAAGCCTGAGTGCTAAAGTTTCGAGACCTCCACCCAAGGGACCGACAGGCTGACAGCGATGACGACTATAATCCATTCTAGAAAGCAGAACTCACAGTTATGACAACCTTGTACTAATCCCGCACCTTACCTGATATCAGATATTGCTTCCGACTTCCCTTTTAGCATCCGTACAATTGTCTAGTCCGTTCTTTTGAGAGCATTGTTTCTGAGAACGACGATACGTGCCCGAATGAGCACGACCTGCTTTTCATGCCTGAGAGGTTAGAGGTCTACCGAATATTTTCTGAAAAAAAGATTTCTAGGGGGCAACCTTGTCGAGGAATAGTTGGAGGGACAACGGATGAATTCCAAACTGTAAGCTGCTTCCAACCCTTACTGAAAACAGTGCAGTTGTCTGCATTCAGCAGCATAACGGTTCTTCGACTTGCTGAAAAGGGAAGAAGACCAAGCTTTCTGTCCAACACTGCAGAAAGCCTTAGAAGTGCACATGACTTTGTTGTACAGAAATATCCTGAAAAAGTATAGAGCTCACTTGCAGCAAAAATGTGAAAATGTAGCAGTATGTTGTCGAGATCCGACTGAGACATATTTCCAATGGAAAGACTTTTCAGGGATCACAAGAGCTGATGTTAATCGTTTCCACTTCGAAGGCTCTATGTGATAAGGTACACCGCGAATATGGGCAGGTCAGTTTCTTACCTCAAGACCGCCCACTTCCTGAAAATAACAGTCGTGTTGATACCTACCCAATTGTATTTTTCCATATCCACATGTTTCCAGAAACCTAAATTCGGTGTCATTGAGAAGGCAGATTATTTACGGATTCCTAATGTAAACTTTTACATAGTTTGATTACATCAGCCGTTTCAGAAGGTGCACTGCATATTCGCAGATCTTCCTGGTTACGAAGAGGACTTGGACTGGGGAGAACAGAAGTACATCGATTTTCTGGTTGTCAGACTTCAGTTGATGAAAGCTCTAGTAGAAGTGAGTGCCACTACTGTCTTTCAAGTGATCTACTAGCTGTAAAGTACTGGTGTAAAAGTAAAATACCAGCTTGCCATCAAAGGGGATACAGACGAATGATGTAAGAAGATAAGCGGGAAGAAATGTCTCAGAATCCCCGAATGAGAACCAGTTACTGTAATTTCGCAGAGGTTCCCACAGTAAAGAATAAGATAAAAGGATAAAGTTTTTGGCGTTAATCAATCCCGTCAGAGGGATGCGCCCCCGCACTCGACTTCCATTCCGAATCGTAGTGGCGTAATGAGTGCGTATGTGGCCTATACAGTGACTTGCGATGGCCAGCCGATGTACAAGTCAATGCTTTTATCCTCCCAGACGAGTCTGGTACCAATTCACCGACCCCGGAGGGATGGAAGGCTTGCTTGGCCTAGGCGAGCATCGATCCAGGATTCGAACCCCCGACCGTGCGTGTGATATGGTGCGCCACTTGCCACTACACCACCTCCGCCCCAACGAATAAGATACGGTTCTCTAAATAAGGTATTGCGTGTTGATAGCTCAAAAAGTCCAACAATATCACCCATTCGTCTGTCCTTTTTACTCCTTACAATTAGCATTAACTCCACCGCTGCAAGCGGAACCTTATCACATCAACTGTTCTGTCGTTTGCCCCTTTCAGGAGAAAATTCAGACCGGTACGCAGACACCGACATCTATAATACATAAAATCAACCTCAGCGAATTGTCGGTTTTGAAACTGGAGCGATGTGTTGGCTATAGCAGCCTGACGCCTGAGACGTATTCCACAACAAATGAATTTCGAGCATTCGATCCTTGTTTGACGACCACCGTACTACTTCTAAGTATTCGAGAATGTTTTTCACTTTATTCAGAGTTCGGTGCGATTCGTATTGATTGAGACCGACTCGACATGGTTCCGAGATCCGATGGAGCTGTTTCTCAATGCGACAATGATTGACGATGCTGATATTGTGACTCCAATCAAGGGGACTACTCATGCTGTAAGTCACTGTTATGAATTTGATGTGTAGCCCCTCTGCTCAAAATAAAAAACTCGCTTTTACGTAGTCGTTATTGCCCAGTGTTGTCTCCTGTTAGTTCAGCGCAGTTCTGGTTCCGCGGACAAAGTTCTCTAGGAACCATGCTTGCATAAGTATGAATTTGTCTGTTTGTAACAAAAAAAGAGCTTGGTTCTGCTTCATAAAGCACTCTGAGTCCTGCACCTCGGACATTGCCACAGTTACCTACGATGTTGCGCTTCGCAATCTCCCAGATTGACCACGTGACATTGACAAAAGGCTACTAGACGAAGATATCGTTCAATCAGTGGAACTGGGAGTGAAACGTGGTTTTGAAGTTGCGTCAAACGACTGGACGTCAACTTTTTGTCATCACGTTCTCGGTTGTGTCCACAAGGCAACATCGTGTTGCAACAGAAGTGAACTGCCGCATGACATTTGGGATCTGGAATGTGGAGGCGTGAGAAATTGAGAGACAGAGAAAAATGTGTACAGACAATATAGTATAGCGCCGATATTGTCCCGTCTTCCCCAATCATGAAAGCTGGCAGAGCTTGATAAAAATGAACAAAGTGGAGTAGCTGAAATTCTCGCTGACTTTTAGCGCAGTGTTCCATTTCTCTCAGTTTGACGAAACAGTGCACTCACCTGACTTGCATGTAGACCATTTTGCGTGTGTTTAAGTGTATACTAAATATCTGTATAGCCTGTTCCCATCAGAATCATTACTTACGAGAATAGAGAGATTCTTACTTATGGGAGCAAGTTTTGGTACCATTTTCGAACTTGTTTCTATTCCTTCCTGCATTTATTTGATCGGTTGACTTTTTCTTGATCCTTTCGTTTGCCTTTTCTGCCTTTGCCGTCCTCTTTCTCCTTGCATGTACTTTTCAATGTTCATATATTTTCGGAAGAACATCGTATCATAGACTTGCAATGGTTACCGACCCAGAAACGACCTTAAGGTCTTGACACCAATCTCCAAAATACTCCCCCGTTTCTATAGCTTATGCTCAATTGAGAACTATGTTCGCTGGAAACACGAGCTGCTATGTTGTCATAGCAAAGGCTCCCAACATCTTCAACTTCAGTTCTTCTAGGTTAACACTTCTTCATATTGGAAAAGTTTTGATAAAATCGAATTGAATTAAATTGAACCTCGATAACTTGAATTTTTGTTGTTGTGAAGCGATTCGAGTGACTTCAGAGATCATTCTAGGGAGACTCGTTGGCCTTCAGTCCCATGCTGGTCGAACCGACAAACACGTCGGTGGTTTTATTCAAAGAGATCAATCGGCGGATTTCAGATAACACATCACTGTACGATCAGGTGAATTTTCTCAAACGCTCCCGAATATCTTCTGTGGATCGGCCCCGACATGTTGGAGCTTTCTGTGTCTTGAAATACTCCTTAGTCTATGAACCCTGGCGAAATTGGAATCCCTTCTTGTTAGATACTTCAAATGAAGCAAAGTTCTGATGACTTACCATTTCAAATTCCCATAGAAATTTGAATAGAGGCCTAGAATATCGATAGGGCTTGGAAAGTTATTAACAAATATGGAAATTGAAATTGCAAAATGAGTCTACCAAAAAAGTTGTGAGCGTTCCAAGTATGCATGCTCAAAGCATGGATAGGTAGTGTCAGTTGATAATCCCAATTGCCCGCATTGACCAGAAGGGTTACCGTGGCGTAGTGGCAGTGCTTTCCCACCACAGGTGAGCGATGAGGGTTTGCTGCCCGCTACAAACATGTCAAGGTTAGACCACGTTATACAAGTCATACAATCCTATTTGATCCTGATGACATCTACTTTGGAGTGCGTTCAAAGTCGTAGTTCTCTCGATGGCTTATGGGTGACTAACTTCAGGACGTTCTCAACGAGTTATGCTCTATACAACATCACGGTGTAGTTTGTCGAAATTTCGAGTACAGCGAAATAGCTGATGGGAAGTGGTGAGTCTTTTATAGGTCGTGAAATGAGCTCAGAAAAAGTTTTGAGACTCATCAGAATTAAACTTTGAATTTCAAGGTACTATCTCAGCGACGAGGACAAAGGCCTCATGCAGCCGTACATTGTCAATAACAACTTCTATGTAGGTCTGAAGAACAAAGAAGCTCGCCAGGTGAGTGATTAGGGCAGCAACGTGCGGTTATCCGTTTCGAACTCTAAATTCCAGGCTATAAGTGGTCTATGGTTCCTGACTAGAAGTGGACGCTGTTCAGTCGAGAAAGTTGAGCGGGCTCGAAAGCGTTTTCTCGGCCTAAGATAGCCCCGAAATCGTCACTGCGTCACTTTAATTTTGCTCTATTCACCATCTGTGATTTTTGTTTTCGGAAATTTCATCATAGCGGGTTTTCACAAAAACTAACCGGGTTGCTTGCTAATTTTCCAATCCTGAAGCTCAATGGTAATAAAAATAAGTGGGTGTGCCTTTACAAGTAAGAAATTCCTATTTTGTGCCTGTGATTCTTCCCAACTTCCCTTGGTGGCGGACAGAACGTAGGAATGGGAGCAATGCATGATTCTGAAAGTTCCGGTCTTTCTAAGATGAGAAGAGAATTGACTATTAATAAATCCGTTAGGATTTTGGCCTAATGAATATACAGAATTTTAGAAGTTCGCTTTTAACTGTAACACGGTCCTTGTACAGGTTGATATCAGTTTCGACTTTTTCCGAATGAGGAATTGATGTGTATTACTATAATTAGAGCAGTTTGAATGTTCAGAATGAAAATGTCTATACGTATAACAGTCTGTCCGAAACAGTTCATGACTGACAAATATTTTCGGGTTCAATACATTCTCATGATGCGCGCTGTTTGAAATCTTTCCAGCTTAGCTTTTTTTACTTTATCACATTCATGAGAAACATGTGAAATAAGAGGCCGCTTTGGCACGCCGGCGCGCCGGCGTGCCAGCTGAGGTAGTGATAGGAGGAGGGGGGGGGGGGGGGGGGGGGGGGGTGAGGGGGAAGCAGACGGGAACTTTCGACGCGGTCGCGCGAGCCCAAGCCCCTTTGAAGGGCAAAGGCAAATAGTTTCGATCTTGTTTTTTTTGTTTGCAGCCCTTTGAAGGGGGTTATGCGCGATGCGACCGCGTCGTAAGGTCCCGTCTGACTCCCTTCCCCCTCCTAGCACTACCTCGGCTGGCACGCCGACACGCCGGCAGTCCGGCGGACTATGAAAGCAGCCAAACAGAAACAATGATATCGACCTCTGTCACCAGTGGCATTCGTGACAGATTAAGCTTAAATGACAGGAAAGATCGATTTGCTAAAGATTGTTTTCTAGTTTATTAGTTTAATGCAGCCGGGGATGCGATTAATCCAACAGTGGGGTACAGTCCGGTTCTTCACATTGAAATCAGCATCATCAATCGGTATGTTGTGACTTTCGAGCTCATTCTACCGACCTGTATTCTGAAGTGAATATAAGATCGGCAGTAAGATCTGTCCAGGTGTACATATTCGAGTGATAAGCAAGTAATCCCTGCCAATCTACCATTTTCATAAGACGAATACATTGTTCCTTCAGTTCTCTCTTCCGAAATTGCCATCACGACGATGAAGAATTCTACGGGCCCTGTCTCGATAGGATCAAACCAGAACATCGAAAAGCTTTCCATTAGTTACCGCCAGAAATTTTGCTCGGCTTTTCACATGATACCTGCCGAGTGAATAGTGCTGCTGCTACTTACATCATCTCCGCTTCGCAAACGGCATTGTGCTTATAACATTAAACATCAGAGGGTAGAATGAGTGCTGGCTGAACTCAACAGCTCCTGTTGAAAATCCGCTCAACACTGAAGTTAACGAAGACGCTGTTCATTACGAACGGTTCAGTATCTGATGCATCCTTCATACTTAACGGAACGAATATCTCTGGATGTTTTAGCTAAGTGTATCTCGGTCGAGAAGTCAACATGATGAACGGCCTAGCTCCGGAGATGGGTAGAAGGAAAGGCGCCGCGTTGAGAGCATTCAGGAATATCGAGGGAGTATTCAGGAATATCGAGGGAGTAGTGAAGAAGACAAAGAACATCCAACTCTGCGCTCATCCTTTCGACACTGCCGTCCTTCCTGCTTTAAAATACGCCTCGCAGACTTCGACTTTGTGGAACCAGGAGGAACATGCTGTAAGCGTCATTTTAGCTACTTAGAAATGGTGATGCTCGGAATAACTGTATACAAGCAGGTGCAGAAGGAAACCCACTGTTTTGAGCTTCGTCAACGAACGAATATCAGAGATGACGTTGCTCAAGCCAAGATTCGAAGATCAAGTGGGCAGCACACGTTACGTCGTGATGACCGTTGGACCAGGATGATTAGCGGCTTGACCCCTCGGGACGTCAAACAAACACCAGTACGGTCGCTAGCGCGATGACAGTCGTCTCAACGATTGCTATGCATGAAAGGAATGCTATACCTTGTGTCCCTTGAGCGAAGAAGATCCAATGGAAACTGATGGTCAATGGGACGGCAGGTGGTACAAATGACAGAAGCAATCGTTCCTAATTCGAAGATGAGCTGGTTATCAGGAACAAAAGTACTATAGTACAAACTCACGTCCGTTATTCATCTAGGGAAAGAGGACAGGTCATGCAATCCAACATCGTTAAAACCATAGCTCTTGAGGTTTTTATTAATAACATTATTAGGATAAATTTTCGGTCATACTGCCTTCTCAACAACTTAACCTGAATCAGAAGCAACTCATGCAATTTAATAAAGCTCCAGATATTTCTAGAAATCACCCAGCACCACGTCATAAGTACGTCGCACGTAGCAACCCTCTGATCCCGATCACGTACTCTAATCCCTTAATTTGGGTAATTTTTAGAATATCTTGTCCCAAAACTATCTCAACGCCATTGCACGCCAGACTGCTCCTATCCGTCAAATGGGAACAGCTTTCGCAATTTTAAAATGTTGTCTGTTACCCGATAGACGCCTACTTCACTGTAAGGGATTGCAGCACTTACTAACCATTTCTACAATATTGAGACCGCGTTTCCAGAAGTGCTACCAAGTGGTGAACAATCCATCGATTGACACAACGATATCATCACCATTCGTTAACATTTTCGAGTTTTCCTCGTCGGTAATCAGTGAGTCACGCGTTCGAGGCCACCAGCGCATAACTCCTTTTATAACATCTGCGCTCCTGCGCCAACAGTTACAGCAAGTCTTGAATCGGGACTGCAAAGCTTGCGACGGCCGTATGGACTCCACTGCCTTTCCGTTTATCGGGTCGACGATTGCATCATCTTATGTTCACACTTACTCGTATGACTTCAACTCCGTCTAAACAAGTAATACATTCCACCACATTACGAGGGGTGCCTTTTATATTTCGGGACTGGGCAGTGTAGCAATCCGACAACTGACAGCTTTACCGTAACTTTGACATTTTTGAGGCTATAGTGCTCAGTACGTTTAGATATATGAGCACTATTTGTGTTGTTTCCACTAATCCAAAGGATTTATTTAGGCCGAAAAATTGAAATTAAATCGAGAACATTTTCATGCGATTATTTTTTACAAACAAACTTTTTGGCGATGAAGCTCCATCAAGGGCCAGTGTTTATCGATGTGTGGTGAGTTCAACCGAGGTCATGCTATCAATGTTGCAAGATCTTGTGACCTTGTGTGAGATTGAGACAACCTTAGGCATTAGTGGACCAGCACACATTCAATACTGCATGAACATTTAACTGTCAAAAAAATTTGTTCGCGTTGGATCCCCTACAATCCGTCAATCGCTCGAAAAGAAGGCTCGTGCCGATTGGTCGTAAAGATGCTCGAAAAATACGACCGCGGAGCTTTGAAACACGTCTATGACACCGAAGAACCTTTTATTCCCGTGCGTAAAAAATAAAATGGGAGGTCAACGTTTTTAGACCCCTGAAGAAGCGGTTGATGCGTTCAGAATGCACGTTTTAGAGATACCTGAATCAGAGTAGCAAGAACTTCGACAATTAGTTCAAACGCATGCAAAAGTGTGCAGATCCTAATGGGAATACTTTGAAATTAATGAAGCGATGATTAATATTTATTGCAGTTCTCTATTCCCGAAATATAATAAGGCGACCTACGTATGATCGTTTTCTTGCTTTTGTCGTCAGCAGCTACCTGCAGCTATGACTATATGTATGTATGTTACCGTCGGCTATTGCCCATATAGAAAGAATCTCTCACTCTGACTCGCGTCACCAAGTTGTTTACCGTCATATGTTCCAACTGCGCCATTCGGATTCCTCAAATCCTGCCTCACCGCGTACTCTTATCGCACATCATCAATAGAGATGATCTCAGAGTTCGTGTGAGGTAACTCGACATTCCTGATCTTTCGTTTGCTTCAAACGACATTTCGGAGAACTAGAGCGATTATACCATCGGAAACGCTTTTTCACGCAAAGTCGCAGTCAACTTTGACATGCTCTCAACTTTGACGGAGTAGCGATACCGTCATGTTCCTTTCGTCCTGCATAATCACGCGTTTTAGAGCACTGTTTGAAACTGTGTTGTCGAAGAAACCCTTGCACCAGCTCCGTAATATTTCGTCTACCCGCGCGTACATTAAAGGCACTGTTCCCGATAAGAGCGGCCGATTAGATTTCCCTTAGGATTACCAAGTGGCCCCTGAAGGAGGCTCGAGAGCTAGCGTATAATAGGAGCCCCATTACCGGATCGACTAGATGCCAGGCGCATTAACCCATGTCATGTCAGGCGAGCTGTAGAGGCGGTACAAATTGTGATATTCGCGCCAGGACGCACACGTTCAGCACACAGACTCTCGAGTGATAAGGCGATGTTTTGCTCCTTTCCTAGTATTCTTTCTTTTCTTTTTTGCTGCTGCTGTCATTCTTCCGATTTGTGAAAGGCGAATCGCTTTTGCTGTCAATCGTTTTTTGTCAAGTTATGCTAGTGAATTGAATGTTTCTGCTCTAATTATTTTTTTACAGCAATTGCTTCGGTACGATATGTTTGAATTGTTCTTGTTTTAGAACCAAAAACACTTTTAGACATGTATTAAAGCAGGCTGTCCCACATTAATTCACTTTTTTGCATGCATAATCAATAGGAAGCACTTACACACATTGCGGGAGCTCGCTCGATCACCTATTTCACACCATTTTTTCTGCCTGGAACTCGTCTGACCCTCGACCTCACTACTTTTTTAAACCTATGTTTTTCTTGAAAAGTCGATTCTCGCGCCCTTCTCGCTTTTTTTGCTTATTATTCTGGATGAACACTTTCATTATCCGTCGAAAACCGTATGTCCAGAAATTATCGCGAAATTATCGATGTATCTTTAAAGTTCTACGACTCAACCGGAGACCCGAAAATTGGAAATCGGAGCCAAACCCTCCGAAAAGCCGACGAATAACTTCCATTATTCGACGCTGCTCGTCCAAACGCACTGAATCGTGTTGAGAAACTCGTTATCCCTCGCAACATTAACCCCATCAAGGGCAGTCGAAGATTAGTCGACGTTTTGAACTATCACGCTGCCACCTAGGCAGATGCCAAAGTGCTTTCCGTCAGCTTCAGAAAGAGCGCCTACACTTACTCTACGTTCACGCTCTAAGATACTGCCGTCGTGAAATCAGGCGTCGAGTGTGCGACACTAATGACCATCAACCCGCACTCTGTCTTATAGTTACTCCCTTGATGTACCCTTGATATAAGCATAGCCAGAAGAACTTAAACAACAAAATCAGACAAACCCTACGTGTGAGCGCTTTCGTCGCGGGTTCGCGCTATAGTGCGTTATTTTGGGTGTCTGAGCACCGCGGGAAGGGCTTGATGACAGGAGATTTCTTCTTTCGTAACTCTGCTTATTGGCGCTTACGTAGAGCGTTCAAGCACGTTATTCTAAGGTGATAGTAAGTTTCTACGATCAATGCGTTGTTAAACTACAGTTTGGTACTTGTAAATGACTTAACACTGTTTGGTTATGTGTTTCTATTTCTATTGCATGCTTCATGGTTTGTGTTTCTTCTGAGACAACTGCTGAGTAATTACTCCCACTGATATGTTGAACCCTGGTTGAGGGGTATGCCAACTTCTGCAAAATGGATTGAATAACTCATCAGACCTAAAGAGGCTATGAATAGCAATGTTCAAGCCAAAATAGGTTTGAAGAACATCCACACGTTGTGTATAATCGACCGCGACTGTGCAGAAAATAGAAAAGCTAATTAGATGGAGAGTGAAACAAAGGCAAAACATGAGGGCGCAAGGCGTTCTTAGTTAGATGTATAAACTCCATGATCATTGCTCTGCAGCATGCAGCAAGTCAAAGTTATTG
Source organism: Haemonchus placei (assembly GCA_900617895.1). Taxonomy (NCBI): domain Eukaryota; kingdom Metazoa; phylum Nematoda; class Chromadorea; order Rhabditida; family Trichostrongylidae; genus Haemonchus; species Haemonchus placei. Next base: position 21,138 of record UZAF01016912.1, read on the forward strand.
AATGAATAGAATAACAGCAGTGAAAAACCGAAGCTTCAGTAAAAAAAATCAGGTTTCTCAGCAGAAAACTTCCCATTATAACTGGCTAAGAATGTTGATTTTGTGCAAATAAAAAAAACAGTAAAGTCGCGGTTCATAGCTCTGTAGAATACTCCACTTCGTTTCGCATTCCGCATTTCACCTGTGTACAAAAACAAAATTCCCATTATTAAAACATTAAAACCAACACCTATTATTCCAGCATTATTAAACCTTTTCCAGTTCATAATTTTTCTCAAGATGCTTTATCTTCTCACCGTTGCCATTCTCTTCAGTTTTTATCTTTCACTCGCTTGATAAAAATATGCAGACGGCACAATGAAAATGTAGTCCTCACACTTTATTAAGATCGCCTCACTTAATTAAGATCACACCGAGGTGCAAATCGTCATCAATTGTTCAGAATTTGGCGTATCCCTAAACTAGAGTTCTATCAGTGAAGGTAGTTACTCAGCAGCTGCGTCAGAAGGAACGCAAACCAAGAAGCATGCAACAGAAATAGAAACACAACCAAACAGTGTTCAATCATTCACTAGGGGAGGATAGCTACCCATCAGTGGTGTTGGAAGAAACATGAGCGAGGAAACATGCAGGAAAAGAGACATACATCACCAAGCTATACTTTAACAGCCCATTGATCGTATAACGTTACTTCTTAAAATTAGTAGTCACCTTAGAGGAACGGTCTCGAACTCGAGACGTAACCACCAATAAGCAGTGTTACGAAAGAGAAAATCTCATGTCATCAAGGCCTTCCCGCAGTGCTTAGCACCCCAAAATAGTGTGCTATACCGCGAACCCGCGACGCGACCGCTCACACGTAGGGATTGTCTGGTTTTGTTGTTTAAGTTCTTCTAGCATAGCCTCAAACGCCGCTTCTTTCTTCAACGCGATGTAGGCATTGTTCGCGAATTACAACATTCGGCATCCAAAACTCTGGCCGATTGGAATACATGTCATCATTACAACTATCTGCACTGACCCTGTTGGTAATGTGATTAAGATCCTGCACATATTATAAAACGCTCGCTGTCTTCCAAAATTCACACACTTCGCACTGGAAACTTGATACCCACTCCTTCCCATTACCGGATTAGCAGAGCGATACTGTCCATCTCTCTGTTAACTTTGTCCTCGGCTTGGATGGGGATTAGTAGGAAACTTACTCCAAGCCTATCTAACGAGCAGTTTGAGTACCATTCCGAGCTGATAAGTCTAGTGGTCATGGGTTCATGTGCGGTCTACCACTGTGTGCTGCCATCGACTTCAACATGTTCTCCAAAACTCTTTTATCATCGACACTGTTAATGTAGTTAATTGTGATCAGCACTACTCGTTTTTATTGTATGGTAATATTACCCTTTGTATTTCTCCAGTCATTCGATATAGATATAATGAACTTTTTGCCTCATTTATTCACTTATCCCTTTAAGTACACGTCTACATAATCTCCGTTATCTATATCTTTCTTTGTGCACTCTTGATCTCCCTTGTTCTTTTTTGCTTGGTAGACAGTAGGTTCTTCACCATAACACGCACGCATCAATATCATTGCACGTTCCCTTTGACGCGTACTGTCTCACAGCGTCGCACTTACCTGAAATATTTTCAACGTTCCTGTTGTGCACTGCTAGAAAGGCGTGCTTCAAAGTTCGCTCCGTGTAGGCAATATGAGTAATACTCACCCGTTTATTCTCTGATAATCCGTAAATAGCCGCCGGGGAAGGAGGGCCTCCATTGGGCCCGAGGCAGACTGCACCCCTTTCTTTCACTTATATTAAGTGATTAAATGGAAACGCTTATATGATATTATTACCGTGACTGTTCCTCCATTGACTACACTTATCTCGCTGACACACAGGAGCATTTCCGCCGCGACAAATCCTCTATAGTGTTTGGACTCTGATCTCACCCGGATCATGCCGTGGCCCAGATGTCCCAGCAATACGTCTCAGCAATGGATTTCGTCTCAGGGGCAACAGCAGAAAAGTGCTAAACAGAGTGCCGTCCAACTGGAACCCAAAAAGGGAATCTTGGCTAAAAAGAAGTATCGGAATCGCTTTGAACAATACAGGGCGCCAAAACCCATAGGATGTGCAGGATCATTTAATGATTTTATTGCATGATGATAGGATGTAACTGACTCCAACATCTTAATGTTCATGTCATAAATACATTAATTATCTTTTTATGTCATCTTCTACATACATCTGACATAAGCCACTTCCTAAGAACGCTAAATATTTGCATCCCTCAATGACATCTCCAAACACTATTCATAGTGAAGTCCAAATGGGAACCTCCTTCTTTCATGACCTTCATCGCTGACAGTTTAAATATTTTCCAGAACACTAGTGTATCCGTGTAACTCTAACGAAAAGAACAAAGCAATAGCTGCTGGAACAACACAACAGATATATGTATTATCAACATGGATGTGATTGTGATTCAGTCGATGTGGGAACACTGCTGCTCAAAAGGGTAAATAGTGTTGCGAAGAATAATTTTTTATAATAATAGCCACTAACTCAGTTCAAATTACGAAATCTTGTCACAGAAAAGGTTACCGAGATAGAAATAAGTCATGAGAACGAGGTGAGACCTAAATATACTGAGGAGCTTATGAGTGGCATAAATAGATAAATCTATTTTTCAAAAGTTCACAAGAACATTTTTAGCATGAAATGATATGGAAAAGGCACCTGAATGTTTTTATGCCTTTTCCCTTCGAATGTCTTGGTTATTTATACCAGCCATTTCTATTGAAACTGGACTAGCGGACGTATGATGCTTACCTTTCCATTCCCAGTACTTCTGATTCCCATCACGTTATGCTTCAATAAAGATGAATGAATTGACTACCTTGCGTTCTACGAAGTGTTCGGCACCAGTGTTCCAGGAAGCCCTAGTTATAACAAATATTCTCAGCGTCGATTATCAAACGATCAATGATCGATTTGGGATATGAAAAGAATCTTTGGGTATCGGCTCCGCCAAAAAATTCGAGCATAACATTGATGACAGGATAATATGAAACTATGAATAGTTTATAATTTGAGCTTACCCGATACATATCATCAAACATGTACAGCAACACACCAAAAGACTCAACTCGAATAGTGTTGTCCAGACAAGGGACGGAAATGTGCCTACTCATTCGTATTAGGACATAGACCTCCATCGAATCTCCTCTCTCTCATAATTCCATGAAAAATATAATCATGACTTAACTGGATCTTTTCATTGGCCTCATCTTCTTACCAGGGAGGGGTAGTCTACTTACCATGGGACTTTGAATGGAGACCCAGATAAATCGATAACGTTTTAAATGCTATTTACGAAAATGGAAATTAAAACTGCTAAATGGTTTTGCTTAAAAAGTTATGGGGGCTGGAATTTTGCTTGACAGTAGTATTATTTGGATATGCGAACTCGTCGCTTTGCTATCAAGTGCCGACGTGGCATAGTGGTAGTGGTCTCGCTTCATAGGCATACGATGCGGGTTTGCTCCCCGCCGACGTCGACGTT
>UZAF01016912.1:25628-49526 GCA_900617895.1 Haemonchus placei
AAATTTTCAGCCCCCATAATTTTTTAAGGAACCATTTAGCAGTTTTAATTTCCATTTTCGTAAAAAGCATTCAAAACTCTATCGATTTATCTGGGTCTCCATTTAAAGTCCCACGGTAAGTAGACTACCCCTCCTTGGCTAGTTCGATTTCTTCACTTTTTTATTTGGCGAATTAACTACTTTTTCTTCCCTTCCCAACTGGTTTACCGTATTACTTTCCGTGAGACTTACTTCAGTAGTGTAGAGCCGAATCTACTTAACAAGGTAGGGGCTCGAATTGATGAATCCGATAAAAGTCAAAATGGCAGCAAGGATCGAACTTTGATGGACACAGGATCAGCCATATCGTTGTCACGTCAGAGAAGAACTTCATCCTGGCAGCAGCCTTGGATAACCTTCGAAAATATCCCTCTCAATGTTGGCGTTTTGCTTCTCCTACACTTCTTGGTTATCACCAGTACAATTTACCATGACTATGAAACTCGGAATGATATAGCGCATTCAGTAAAGTCGGTATCATTTTCTAGCTGGCTGATCCTACTATCTGGAAAACGCTTTAAACTCAACGACGGGTGCTAGAGCAGATCACAAAAGGCCTCATGCCCCAGAAGGTCGACGGATTAGAAGGAAGTTGTATTACAGGAATCGTTCTTTATTTTTGAATCTGTCGTCGTGATGGTCGCCGAATTTTAATACGGAGCGGCATCTAAAAGCTTTCAGTGCATTTTGAAAATAAGCAGTGCTAGAATTTCTGATTGATTTGCAGATTCTCTGACAAATTCTATGATGCCGTATGAGCTTACATTTGACCAACCTAGAACGTTGAAAATATTTATTGCTATGTAATTTATTTTATTGTTTTTACATTAATTTTTCTCAATAGAACTCGGATAATACATTAATTGAAACCGTTCAGTAGAGGTATTCGGAAAGTAAAGCACCAGCAGAGCTGGCGTTAGAGGCACGACTACAGTAGGGTGGCGAGTACATAGGATGCTTGAAAGGTGTTAATGAAAATGAAAAAATTAGGCCTTAAAGGCACAGATCACGATAATTTCTGGGGGTCTAGTTTCAGAAGAACAATGGAAGTGCCCAAAATAGTGCAAAAATTAAAGCAAAAGAAAAAAAGACGAAAACCGGCACATTCAAAGAAATACGAGTCCTCGAAAAAAGAGAAAAATTGAGGTTTGGGAGGAGATGTGACAATAGAAGTTGTATAAAATGGTTATTCAGAAAAACTGCCCAAATACTGGCGCCATCGCGACCAGCTGGCTACAAAAAGCTGCCTGTTTGCAACGTATGAAGCCCGGTGCGAGTGGTGCAACCTCTGCAGCCCAAACCTCTACATTCTCTACGACGTCGTGAGAACTCGTTTGCCTTTGGGTGTGTACGTTGGCTAAGCCAGTTTTAGTAGCCCTTACTAATCCTATCTAAACCGTTTTCGACCCGATAACGTCCCTTGTGCTATTCTTGGCGGTCACAGTTTCACCCTATGGAGAAATCTCAGACGCCATTTTTGTCGTAAGCTGTGCTTTCAAGACGCTAAGTAGAACTTGTTAAGACAAACCATGCGTTATGTGCAAACCTGTGTCTGGTTCTGTTATCTACAGAAAGGTAGTTTTCAAGAGTTCAATTTCGAAAACTTGAATACTGCCCATACACCCTTCCATCTGGATATACCCAATAGTATTGTTGGCGTTGAGGTTGGAGTTGTGCTTGTGGTGTTTGTGACCAATACCATTGCGTTGTGGGCGGTACATTTTGATACTCCTGATAAGTTGACCGTTGTCGATATCCAGGCCAATAATATCGCTCTGACCCACTCGAGTCGTATTCTTCTGGATATTGATTGTAGGGGAAGTAGGAGTATCGGGTTTGAAGTGGTCGGTAAGAATTATATTGAGTATCGGGTATGTATTCGGAACGATAGTTTGTAGAGCGACTAGGATACGTCAAAAAGTATTGGCGGTCGGATGCAGAATCTCTAGTTATCGGTCGGTAGTTGACATCATTTGTGAATGTAGCTGATCTGTCGTATTTTAGGAGTGCTCGCTGAAGCTGATCCTGCGAGGGCGCGTTGAACAGTGCGAACGGAGCCAGAGCTGGAGTGAGAAAACGGCCGAGGAGGTCCGAGATGCGCTGAAAGTAACATGCAATACGGAATGGTTCCAATGATAAATTTAATAGGAAAATCTTTAGTGGGGCATGTGATGATTCGCAGTTTGTTGTGGACAGGAAGTGATAACTACCGGTTCATAAAAGTTGATAAGGAGCATTCAAAGTGCGAGCCTCGTTTCTGCATGAGGAATTGAGTTGTTTAGAACAATAAACTAAAACAGTTCTTGAACGCGATACTCGAATTGAGAGGGCACTGTAGGAAAAGGTGAGACAAAATAATAGCCACTAATAAGATTCATAAGAGGCGTTGAGGGATTACATTAGTGAAATCGGTGCGGCACTCTTGGCAAAACGCTCGCTCTCACGTATGCCGCAATACATTAGACGGAGGTGCAAATGATCAGCAGCAGGAAAATTGCATCAAAGGCTGAGGTGCGGTGAGGTCCCACACATCTGCAGATTCCGCTATGAAGTATGGTAACACAGCATAAATAAAACAGGGATTGAGAAGGGGTGTGGCGCAAGAGGGTTGAAATCGCCGCGTCGCGGCGAGAGAGACTCCGCGCGCGAAGAAATGTAGCAGAATGCAGGAGCAAGTGAGAGGAACGAAAGAACTAACAATAGAATTATGCTGGAAGTAATAACCGCGTAGCGATTGAGCTGTGTGAAGAACGCTAGAACTGTTGTAACGAGGCAAATGGTCCGCGACAGCCGCGTGCGGAGGATCGACTACACAAAACCGTTCCTACTGCTCGTCTCCCATTGAGAAGCAGTCGTAGCTGTTCTAGCGAGCTTCTCGTAAAGGATGGGGATTAACTTTGGCAAATTGTCAAACTTAAAGGGTGATGACATAATGATAAATAATGATAGTTGAAGGTGAGAGGTTCCAATAACATCGGTAAATCAGACACGAATTTACATCATATATACATCGAGTTCGTATTTGCTTCGATTACACTATGATTAGAACCCACAAATGCTAATGAGTGAATGACGAAACATTTGATCCGTTTCCATATCGATACTAGGAACATTCAAGGGCTACTTGATTTCCCGAAAAGGGATGGATAACCATGAAGACAAGATTGCCGATAGGCAATGACTGTTTCATCACTGATAGTGTCTAGATCTACTTTTCCTAACAGTTCCACCTATATTTTCGAGCCGGGAGACAGCTAGTTAAAAAGGTTCCATGTAGTCCATTCGCCGCGCGCGGCAGTCGCGGACTAGTTACCTCGTTGCTGCAGTTTTTAAAGGACAGTAGAACAATATGTACAGTAGAATACAGTAGAATAGAATATATATAGAATAGAATAGTAACAAAGTAACAATATAAAGTATAAGAGTTTCATACCATTCGAAGGTAGTATAAAGTAATTACCAGAACGAGATATTAGCTTACATACGTTTTCAGGGGTAACGGAACTTCTCCCCTGTCGCGGCATTCTCCCTTGCGGCATGCGGCAAATGTCACTGCAATTACCGTACTCATCCCGCTTCCCGCCAATCGATAGGACGCGATATTTTTCCTTGACTGGCTTGCTTTTTCATTGGATTTTATCATTTTTTCGTCTGTTTCTTTTTAGTTTTCATGTTTATTAGACTTGATTAATTAAAATGACTCCTCCTGTATAAACGGCGATCAAGACCGCATTGGAATGGAAAAGAGCGGCCAGCCAATTCAAATAATTAAAGGACTCCCTACTCCACGAATTGCGCGCTCCAATCTTCCATCGCAATCCTGCGATAGGCGGCGGGTGCGGCGTGTGCGACGCCGTGTTAGGGGAGAAGTTCCCGGACTCCGTTTTCAGCTGCGCAATGCCTTTGTAATGTAAATGGTCACATTTATGGGCTGATATCATCGTACTTCACTATAGCATTCACTTCCCCACTCTTGTAATCCTCTTTTTCGTTAACTTTTTCTTCATTAATGACAATATGTAAGTGTTTGCACCTAATTAAGGAGCGAGGTGACCTCCCGTGACATCCCCAGATGCCATACCCTCAACGAAGACATAAGATTCAGGTCGAATAGAATAACATGAAGACATACCTCTCTAATCTTAGGGTAACTGATGCGCATGTTCTTCTCCAATAGGAGAACGGTACCATTGAACTGCAACAAATCGATTGACTGACAGTGGCGGTACTTTCAAATTTCCAGTAAAAGCAACAGTTGAAGAATGTTCGAAATAAAGTTAACCGAAGTATCTTGGTGCCTCATAAACACTTTCCTGTTCCAGAGTTTCCATTTATTCTTCTGATTATTGGTCTTCTTCACTGATCGTTGGATCACTTTGGTTTCTCTAATTTTCAAAGTTTGTGATCACGTTTTTTTTTCGATTTCTTCCGGATAAAGCTGAAAAAGTTGCAAAACAGGGACGCTTTTTTTCACTAGAATCTTTCCTCTTCAAGTCCTCAAATTTCGGCCGAGTTTTCCGAAATGACCGGATTGTCGTGATAGAGTAAAAGTGGCGTCAACTGCTACTTGTTTTTCGGACACTTCATAAAAGTGAGGACAGATATCGGAAAGTACATTTTTAGGACTTTTTTCACTTCACTGTGTCGCTTTCTTACACGTGACCCAAGTGGTTTAGACCTACATGATTAATCGTCGATGAATTCATGCAATATCGCAAGTTGACCTTATCGCAATTTGTGCACTTCCTATTGCGGGTACTGTATCTTTCTGAGGAGGGACTACGCCCTGAATCATTCGAAAAACTCTTCCAAAGGGTTTCCCACTGCGTGACAGCTTTTCACCTGTTTATACACAGAGTTGGTGTGGTTGAAAGCAAGAGATGGGGATGTGCTATCTTTTATATTGACTAAGATTAATTTGCTTTTTCATCTACAACTTTCAAAATTAAATCTAAGCAAATACGACGCACTTCCTCTTGTAGCTCTGGGTTGTTTTGCTTTATCTCTTTTTCAACAGGAATCATTCGTAGAACCAGTCTCACAAGACGCGTTCGAATCTGAAATCAAAGATTTGTAATAGGTAATGATTTCCACTCATTACGCTTAGTTAGTAGGCAGTAATTACACCATTCGAAATCTTTTTTAAGGGTTGAGAACTATTTCAGTTTCAAGTCGAATGTATGTACTCACTATATTTTTTTATTGTACTGTACTCACTATGTTTTTTTGCAATACTTCATATGTTTACGGTACTTTCAACACAATTTAGAGAGATGCCATTGTGACCAGAAGAGCTGCAGCTAACAGAGGATGACAAGCTTCTTAGGTTTATTTGCGCGGCCTAATCTACCCTCAGCATATGGTTTTGCGCTAATCTCTCTCTTAAAGGTACAGTTCACGATAATTTTGGGTAATACAGATAATGATGAAAAATGGACGATAAGATGGAAAATAGTGTGATGAAAGTTAAGTGACTGCGTGAATTGGTGTTTCCAAAGTGAAAAAATGCTTCAAAAAAACCGGTAAAAAGGGGGCTGGACGAGTTGCGTACGTGTGGGTCCTGTGCGAATAACAGACTATGGTGAGCAAAAGCATTCACTTATAAGCATAAGTAAACAAAAAAACCCTAGTAACAGCAAAAAAAGCCCACCTTTTTCAGCCTCTAGGAGTAGGAAATCAAATAAGGGATCGTGACAGCAAAAAGAATAACAGAGGAAAAAAGAATGGAGAAAAACATCGCCTCATCCTCGGCGATCAGCTGATTGTGTGTGGGTCCTAGAACGAATAGTTGCAAACTGCATTGTCTCGACACTCGTCTAACGTGACATCGATCGAGGGCGTTAAAGCCAATTACGGTAGCAACCAACAAGGCTTCCACTATGCCCTAGCGCCGAGATTGTGGGAGCGAGAGGCCCCCTTCTTCCACCCACGGGGGCGCTGAGTATGAAGAACTCAGTAACCTGAACTGAGCCTTTGAGCTGAGTCATCAAGTTCTCAATTGTTTGTTGGTCTTTTGATTGACCCTTTATCAACGATCACCACATCCTATAGGAGTTTAGCCCTCATATGGTTTCACACCTTATTGAGTCGCATGTTTTTCCTCCGAACGTGCATAAACTGCTGAGGTCATTTAGTGCACTAGCATCTGAATGTGAACGGAGTATGTTGAACAACTTTCAGTTAAAGGCACAGTTCACGAAAAAGTGGTTTCGGAGATTTCCACATGGTTTGAATTCGAAGCCCCCTCTGATACCATTTGTGCAGGAATGAGGTCGGAAAACGGTCTGGACAGGCACAATAAGGGCAGGAACAGTGGGGGACGAGAGGCCTCCGCCCCTCGCTAGGTTGACTACGAGTTCAAGTTGTCCTTCACCACTTTCGCATTGGAGCAACATTAGTGAAAAATCGATAGGCTGGTTGGCAAATTGCCCACAGACGGTCAGCTGGTCGACCGTCTCGTATTGGGACTACTATTAGGCTGATTCTCTAGTATTCGACTATATTCTACGCTTTTCTATTCTAATTAATTTTTCCCAGCCGTCGTCAAAAGGTCGAAATTGATACTGCATAATAAATCAGATTAATAGCGGTAGGAGAATTAGTTTTAATGAATAAGCCAAAATCAGCTGTTGGTGTGTTGTGTGCAATGGCAGACACTGCGTCGCNCAGGAACAGTGGGGGACGAGAGGCCTCCGCCCCTCGCTAGGTTGACTACGAGTTCAAGTTGTCCTTCACCACTTTCGCATTGGAGCAACATTAGTGAAAAATCGATAGGCTGGTTGGCAAATTGCCCACAGACGGTCAGCTGGTCGACCGTCTCGTATTGGGACTACTATTAGGCTGATTCTCTAGTATTCGACTATATTCTACGCTTTTCTATTCTAATTAATTTTTCCCAGCCGTCGTCAAAAGGTCGAAATTGATACTGCATAATAAATCAGATTAATAGCGGTAGGAGAATTAGTTTTAATGAATAAGCCAAAATCAGCTGTTGGTGTGTTGTGTGCAATGGCAGACACTGCGTCGCATTTGTCTGACTTGCCCGAAAAATTCTTATCACCGTTTTTTCGCCATTTAGCTCGTCCGACCCCCCTTTTCCCTTGTTTTTTGTAGCTCTCTATTTCTTCATATTCATCTTTTTCGCGTTTTCTCTTTTACCATTGTACTATTGTGGGCCGTATCTAGCATTTTTTGTCAAATTTCGCCAAAAAACGGGATACCCCAAAATTAACGTGAGCTGTGCTTTTAAACTAATTGCAGTTACAGTCCTCACACTTATTAGCTACTAGACGATTTGCGCTCTGTTAGCGGACTGGTTATGACGGTTTCTGTGCGAGATTTCTATAATCCAGTTATAGTTATCTGGAATCAGCCTTATTGTTTTGCATTTTGAGGCTACCTTCTGTACTTTCTTTGAGAGGAAGGGTTTTTCTTACTGTGTCCGAAACGGCACTATTATCTCTTACAAGTGTTTCAAGTATCCATCACTCTGGGAACTCCTCAGCGCTACCATGAAATTTCGGTAGTGACACTTGCGGAGTCTTCACTGGGCACTGGGGAACAATCCACGGCGAGCTTGTTTGCGCCATATTCCCCCCCCCCCCTCTCCTGCCGTGATGTTTGATGGGATGCTATTGTCCGAACTAGTTTCGGTACTGTCCCCTTCCATGTTAACCTCTGGGTTTACACTTACATTTCCCTTCCGTCTACATCAATAGCTTGCAAGTTCTGATCTGTGGGCAATGTAGTCTAGCTCAACTGCCACCCGGTCTTGAGCACATCTCTCGCGATATACTCGTGCCTACCGTGCCTGGGCATATTACCGATTTCGTCCGCGTCGGTCATTATCTAATAGATGTTATATTCCTTATTCTTGCATGATTTGCATTCTTCCTTATTTCATTATAACGTTTCTCTAGCTTTTCTTCCTTCTTTTTAGGTGCGCTAATGCCTCTTCGGAGAAACGCAATAGTGGAACCACATTTTTCATAGGATTCCTGATCTGCACTGGGTATTCGGCTCTAGAGGTGTAGGCTCTTTGGGTTGCCAGCTTCAGATGAAGGGCTTTCTACAAAGGAGTAGTGTCTCTTGTGCTCTAGATAACCCTTGTTATATATCGTTTCTTGAAACTTATGATAGATTTTCCTTCGCTCTATCAATGATACAGAACCCCGTTTGACTCTGTTAAATTTAATCGACATAGGTAAACAAATTTTGTTTTGCTTCTTATAAAGTTCGGCTTAATTATCACTGCACCAAACCTAATATGTTGGTGTTTCTTTTGATGTTTGACTTATTTTAGCCGATGCACCAGAAATGTGGGGATGATTAAGTCTTTTTCAATGGCTCCGAAGTTAGCTGCGTAAAAGTCCAACAAATAAAATGTATGTGCGAATATTACCACTATCAAAACACAGAATAATTGCAAATAAGTCTTTATCTAATAGGACACGCAACCTACGGCTTGCCCCTGACGCTTTCAAAGAAAGAAGTGAGGATCATGCCTCTTGGTGGTCCCATTTGACTCTTCGTATCAAATATGGCGTCCTTAGCCTAGAATGTCGTCACAGACTGTGAGCTGTGAGAGCGTCGGAGTATTGGGATCGTCGACTCACTTAGACGACGATAGAAGTGACCTCATCTTAGAGAGCGCAGACATGAAGGGAATCGTTAGATTTGTTGAGTTACCCATTCTCCTTGTTTCCTGATCAGGAAAATGAGTACTTTAAAATGAACCCTCGAGAGCGCGACCAGGTGAATGCACGATTCAAACATTCACTCGAGTGTTATGTACCTAGTCTTACAAACAGCCGTTACAGTGACAACTAAATGCGCTCACCTTAGGTGTGTATTTGTTGTGGGAGACGGTAAAGTTCCGGATGAGATCATTGGCTTCATCAGTTATTTCGTCCATTTTTGTATCGAGTGGTATGTCGGACTGGGCCTCACCCACCACCATTAAGGCAAACAGCAGATAGATGATCATAGCTCTGAAACTATGAAGCAGATTGTGTATTACAACGCGATTATGAGCAGCTTGTGAGAGGATGTCGAGGATTCAAATGTAGCGCGTTCGAAAGAAAACGGTGATGTAGTTTTTATAGGTCAGTCGGTGAACCATTCGAAGTCCTTTCCCGCTGCGAAACTTGGCCTAGTTAAGAGAAAAGTGAGGATTTTGATGGTGACACTTTATGGATAGTTAGTAAGTGGTGAAAGTATGACACAGAAGTATTACCAAACGTTTCCAAAATGATTGCCGAGTTGTTGAAGTTCCATGACCGGTTTTCTGTGTTGGGGTTACTCACTCTGAGGGGGAGAGGCAATTTTGTGAAAAGGGGCAGGCAGTAGCTGCTGACGATAACAGAGTCGTTGAGAATGGAACACGAAAATGAAACATGACTAAAGGCAAATATGATGTCATGCATTTAAGGGTACCCTGTAGCTGCCAAGCTCTTCGTGAAAACCTTCTATTCGGACATGCTGTAGGGGAATGAATGGAAGGAAGTGAAAATTTCTACAACGGAGCGAATTCTCTGCAATGATCATGAAATCACGCGATACCGTACACAATAGGTAGATTACCATGAGTGCTGGTGCAGTCGGATATGTCGAAGTCAATCATGGTCAATGTGGGAGTCACGGTTTCAATAGGTACGTAAAGAAGTGGAAATGGTTTTCAACAGTAGCTTTGAGTAGGAGTAGTCAATATGAATCTTTTCATGTCCTTTTACTCGAGTTATTTTCATTTATTCCAGCTTTTAAAATTACACATTCAGACTGTCCCTTGAAAGATGCTCCTGTTCCTTCCCCATCATTTGTGGTCGCCGACAGTGCACACTGAACAACAAAGTCTGACACATTTACGTCATTCTGTTTAGAAATAACAGTGGCAAGCCAGTGAAAAAGGCTAAAGTGCACAGAGGTTGCTGGCCTTGGTTGGTCTAACTGCCTCTTCCCCACTGCCATTAGAGCCTTAGTGATAAGCCGATACACACAGTCATTTTGCAATACGACTATTGCAAGAAAGACGTCAGGAAATGGTTTCAGTCTGCCTCACTTTTCAAATCCCTTAAGTGTGCAGGGACTATTATTTCAACAGGAGACGGTGTTGTCCTTCGCTCTATAAATATCTAGCCGTCTCGTCTACCCTTTGAAATCGTTCCAAAGAGGAGAAAGGATCAGGTAGGAGAAAGAAGGAGGAGAACCTTAGGAATTCCGATACTTCAGAGTAGTGACAACAGCAGAAGGTGTATCAGGAGAGTATGCACGCAAGTTCATCGAGACTACTCCTCAGAAAGGAGGGAAAACAACAAACTCTATACTGTTAGCTATACATCTTCGTTCCCAATCGGTTCTGCTACAGAATTTTCGAAGCTGCTCTCTCTGACTCTGATATCTGAGAAACTGAAAATTCATACAACTTCACTCATGGTCGGTCACTGTTCTAATGGTCACATGTTTTTAACGATCACGACACATAACTTCATACTACTTATTCATGTAAGAACAGAGGTCCCAGTGCATGTCTCAGATTAGAACCACGGATGCAAGCTCAAAGATTTCGCCTAGTTTCGAGCTATTTTTCCGTCAGACTTCAGACTTGTGCGTTGAGATCCTACTCTGCAGGAGCGTTTGTCTCGATCTAGGAACTCTGGTAACTGGAAATAACATTGTTTTTGAGGGTCGCAATCACTAAACATGGTCTTGACTCGCCGTACTGAGGGTAAGAACAGAGTCGGATTTTATGGTTTTGAGCGACTGGTTGACCCGTTACAAAATGATCGGTCGTCGAGCGTCGACCCAATGAACGACAAGTATAGTCCACAGTAGCTAAGTGCAAAGAGGTTTCTGATTGTCTGCTGAGCGCTCTGCGCCCATGCTTTGCATCCACGACGCCAGCACACTGTCAAACAGCTTGAGTATACTGTATGGATTTCCTTCATGAAAGTAAGAGAGGGAATTGTATAGAAAGGTTCGTAAATCATGGCACTTTGTGTATCAATGGAACCAACTTTATACAGATGATTAATTTATCAACAGAAAGGAAACCACATAGTGGAACAGAGTGCCAGGGATAAGTCGTAGCGGAGGTCGTCAACCTCGTCTGGTGAATTAATCAGCATGCATTCATGTCAAAGATTTGGAGCAGGAATGATCAAGGATATTTGTGGGGATTCCGTCAATCACAAACAAAGCTGCGCCCAAAGTTCGTCGTTTAAAGGCAGCTGGAATTCGACTGAGGTAGGTCGAATGGAATGCACTAGGACAAACAAGGTGGCACACGTGATCGTTGATCCTCTTCCTGACAAAATGGTTTCCCAACACAATAGTTGGGAAGGTCGTACGGTCGTGGTCTTGCTAAAAGGAACGGGGTTAATCAGGTGCGAGAGAGTGAACGGAGTGGATAATGTGCCGTCGAGGACAGGGAATGCTCTTGAACTCAAAAGAACTGCCTCAAAAAAACTGCTTCGAGAGGAGTAGCAGAGAAGAGCTGTTCCTGGAGTCAGACGAAAGTCATGTTATTTAACTAGAGTTGGGAAATGGAACGAGCAATGATTAACTCAGAGGGTGGTGTTTAACTAATTCCCAAGAGTGTATCAATCCTATTACACTTAATGTGTTATATATACTTATTTTTATGTATAAATATATCCTATAATTTTTAGAGTGTCTGTAGGTGTGTGTGTCTGTGTATCGAAAGCACCGTTCACGATAATTTTGAGGTACAAGCCTTTATTCGGAAAGCGGAAGTATAGATTGGGAATAGTTCATCGGTAGTAAAGGAAGCGAAAGAGTTCGCCGATTTCGAGAAAAATATGGATCCTCAAAAGTAGGGAAAATAGAGGTTGGACGAGATTGCCATGGCGGAAATAACATGAAAGGGGTATTCGGACGAGATTCCAGTTTTTGCAGTTGCACAAAGATCTGACTGCATCAAGCCAGAACTGTACAGAACTGTCTTTCATTGTCGCTATGAGTCATGACAAGTTGTTTGAACTTCCTACATGGGTTCCTTTGTGATCGGTGCAGCCTCTACAATGCCGGTGAAACTCGTCCGAGGGTACACACGGGCCAACCTTGGAGCCTTTATAACTCCCCAACTAGGCCGTTTTCCGACCTAATAGTGCTAGGTATGCGTGATATACGCGGGGGTCTCAAATTCATCCTGTGAGCGATCTCAGAAACCATTTTTATCGTGAGCTGTGCCTTTAACCAGAGATACATTACTCCTGTTCCCATAGAAAGATAGCGTTCAAATTTGGTAAAATTGCAGGCGGTAGCACTGGAATGTTGATGTTAGATGGCAGGACAAAACTTTGTCCACAGGGACGGACCTGTACTTGTTGAATCCGACCTGGACTTAGTTCAAATATGAAGTACAGGCGGCTAGGTGACGAATTACAAAAATGTTAACACCTGCTGAAAGGCGATACTGTTAGCCAATAGCGACAATGAGAGGTAGTTCTATACAGTTCTTGCTATATGTATGTATTCAGCTCTTTGTGCCGTTGCAATAACTGAAATCTCATTCGAATACCCTTTCCATGTTGTATCCGTCATGGTAATCTCGTCAAACCTTTATTAGCTCTACCTTTGAGGGCTTTGTTTTTATCAGAATCGGCGAATTTTCTCGCTTTCTTCACCTCCGATGAACACCCTACACTCACTCCCACCCTACACTTCCGCTTTTTGACTAAAATTGGTATTTTAAAATTATCGTGAACTGTGCCTTTAACCCACGACAGAAAACTTTTTTTCTGGAAAGTGTCCAGCTGGCCACTGAGCTCTCCCACTCAGAATGAAATGCACAGGTTTGAAATGCTATCATGTTAAGGAATATTCGGCGGCAAGGCAAGGCAGGCATACAGTATCGCTCAAAAGTCTTCGGTGGAATGGTTCTTCAGCCGTACTTTTCGGTCGTAACTCCCTTCCTNTGTGTAGCATGGGTGTATTGTGAATATTTACCACTATTAACTTGCAATCTGAGCATGATCCAGATATTCCAAAGAGCTTGAACTCAAAATCGACTGAAAATACAGATGATGGTCTTTCTAGAGTCTCTTTCCTTTTTCTCACGTCTGAAGTGTACGAGCGGTAATGCCAACTTTACATTTAGCAAAATCTGCTACCGTAAGAAATACCTTACGCTGTCTATGGATATTGCAGCTTTGCGGTCAAATAGTGTTGGGTAGAGTGAAATATGCTCAAGTTAGACATATCCAAATTTCGCGCGATTTGTTCTATTAAGAAAAAAAGTTATGAACGAAAAAGCATCAAAGCATTCCACCGAAGACTTTTGAGCGCTACTGTATATGTATAGCCGCATTGTTGGACATCCCCTGGCTAAATACTTGCAGGTATTGCTTATGGCGTGCGTATTTGATAAGAAACATTCGCGTAGTCGACGTCATTGTAGCTTATCGCTTTCTTGCAATGGATAGTCGCAGTCGAGCAAAGTTCATGGTACATATGCATGCTCACTATGAATAGATTATGGTAAAGCTTTATTATACTCAGTAGTAATCGGTAAAACTTACCCCAGATGATGAAAACTCCTTTTACTATTTACTAATTATTTATTAGACCTGTCAGAGCTTTATCTGTTTTTCACATAGATAAATCATTTTCTAATCAGGTGCTGCCATTACTACCCGTTGTGATGGCAACCTACGGGCTAGTCGGCATGATCTCTCCTGATGCCATACTGCGCCCCCCCCCCTCCCTTTTCCTATGATGCCCTTTTTACTCAAGACAATTTTACTCTATTATTGGTACAAGTAAACGTCACCAACGTCACCACATTACCTTCATTACTGGGAATCAATACAAGCTATTTCGTTACCTTTCACGGAGACTATACTGTAGGCGGTGATTTGGAGACCTCGCTCTTCATCATTTCAACGCGATAAGGTGACGCGTAGCAAAGAATTATCACCCAATGTTGCGGTTATATAGTGATGATTCTTCATTCCGCTCAAAAAAATCGCTTCTCAAAGTCTTGGAAGCTTCTCCTACTTTTACTACTACGTTTTACAACATTTACAGTATGCCTCATATTCAATCATATCATCATATTCATATATCTCTTCAATTATTTTCAGCTGACCATGCTGGTGTTCAGAAACATTTCCTTGTATTTCGAGCATTTTGCACCTTAAAATTCCGACGTCGAGCTTCGTTAGCTTACGTATATTCATTTCCAACTAAAATACTGATCAACTAGTACGGTTTCGACGAAGTTCTATGAAAACTGTTAGACATGGTAAGCAACAGCAATGGAATGCTCAAAACGTTTTCCTTGCTGAACATGATTCCTTGCTGACTTGGAGCCGGCATTCCTGCTGTATAAATACTTCCCCCACTTTGCCTCTTATTGTTCAAAGGTGAAGGTAGTGTAGTGGCAAGTAGTGCACTATCACACGCACTCAGGTGTTCAAATCCCGGATCGTTATTCGCTCAGGCTAATCAAGCCTTCAATCACTCCGGCGTACCTGTTATTCAGTTAACTCTTGTGGGTGGATGGAAGCACTGACTTGTACATTGGCTGGCCACCGCAAGTCAGTGATAGGCCCCATAGGCATTCATCACGCCACTACGATTCTGAATAAAGTCGAGTGCAAGGGCGCATCCCTCAGACGGGATTGATCAACGTTAAAAGACATTTATCCTTTTATGGTTCAAGTTGGGGAAGGATCCATTCTACTCTGTTTTGCCTCCTCTGACGCAAAGGGGTGCAGTGTTGCCAGCGACGGAACTCCATCTGAATCATTATTGAAGAAATAATTCTGAACTAGGGGAACGAGTATTTTAACCGAAGCCAATATAAAGAGCGACTCTTCGATGGGTGGAAAAACACTTAGGAAAAGTTAGTGTGGTGTAGGGTTGGTTTGTTAGGCCCTATTCCGGTGGAAAAGAATGTAGATGGGAAAACGGGTAGCTGCTTCCTGGCACCACTCTAATTCCCCAGTATTAGATATAAAACAATCGTAGAAATGGCACTGTACATTGGCATGAAGTTTACTGCTCATGACGACTTTGCGACTTTCGACCGACGATCTTTAGACCTTCAATAACGGAAGGGGTCATTGAGAATCGGAACAAAGTGAATTTTCATGTTGGTCTACGCCTTTGAAGGTTGAACACGACTCGCCAAAGAAATTTTCTCGAACAGCCATCTAAACCAAGCGTACCTTAGAGTAGGTCTCCGGCAACGGGTTAGAGACCGGTTTCTTTGTGAGTATACCGCTACCGCTACGCTCTATCATCTACGGGGAGCGCAACTAAGCCCTTTTGATTCGCTCTGCTGTTTACTTTGAAAATGCTTATTCAATCATTAACCGAAGCAAATTCGCTACTGAATAATTCGGACGAATCGTTAGGACTTTTTTCTTTTATTAGATTTCCTCAAATATGTTCAGGAACATCGAGTATGATTTAGAGCACGAATGTTCCAGTTCTTCGCTCGTAGGCTTCGAACAGAGTGTGTTGCGGAAAGCTACTTATCGGTTACGTAGATGATAACAGCGCGAATGCGATCGGAGGAAAGATGAGAAAAGAGCCAGCTGCTACTTTAAAGAACAGAATGAGAAACAGTCAACGACCAATATTCCGGAGAAATGTTTCGGATTCCCCTTGTTTCGAGTTCCAGTGCTGTGAATATGTCATAGCGTTTTAGCTTCTTTCAATCTAAATCATTTCATTTTGAATTGATATCGTGAGGGCCCTGTGCAGATGAGTGTGAGCTACGATAAATGTTCGCTTGCTTGTGTGAATAGAAACATGTCCTCATCACTATTGGAGAGATTCCTGGTATTAGAGCATTACGAAGGGCCGAAAATATTCTACATGTTTCCTATATATTTTCTCTTTTGATCTATCGTGAACCTAAAACATGAAGTTTAGTTTCTATTTAACCGACGTATACGGTAGCTCACGATCCTCTTTTTTCTTCTCAAGAAAGTAGAGTCTGTATCTATACATTCTTCTAATTTCTTGTATGTGCGGAATATTTTCGAATTAGCTTTGACACGATCTGCTTATTTTTCAGAAACGTCTTCGACAAATGTGGGTCATCGAATACTCCTGAGAGGCTAAGGAATTCGACAGCACGGATTTAACTTACAATTAGAACCCTTCTCCAGTACTAGAGGCCACTCGAGTTTGGGAATCAGGGCAAGAAGTCGAACCGATTTTGTGCTTGATTTATCATTCCACTCATCCTGTCTGTGTTATCTAGCCCAATGTTTTCCAGCGGTTTCTCCGTGAAATGATGCAAATGAACAAAGGGCTGGAAAACAAGCCGGCCAATTGAAAGGCTTTCCACATATTGACAACCCCCTTCTCCTGAGCTTTTCGGGGCAATCGATGATAAGTTCATTAGCATGACGGCTAAAACTTCGACAGGACAGCAACTAACCTAGCCCATGTTCTATCCAAACTCCTACAGTAATGCGAGGGATGATCTACTTTGTGTCAGTCGTAGGATAGTTACGTACTACACATTCTACTCTACGACTTTTGTTATTTCAACATTCTTGCCTAGAACGTGGTGATAACGTGATTCGTGACCCTTTTCTCTGTGTTTTAGGGGAGGTTTACTTTTCCCTGTTGATATAGCGTTTCTGACATTTCTGAAACTTACGTCTGGATTGGCATTCCTGTGATAGTGCACACTCCTGGAAGGCATAGGGTCTTTTTCCTTTCTACTCAGTTTTCGATAACAGAATACTACTAAACGAAAAAGGAAGAAGTCCGATGCCAACGATAAAGAAGCATTTTCACAATAACGTTGACCAAACTCCAGTTTTAATAATCAGCGCCAATTCATATTCCTGTTTGTTTGAGCTCGCCATGCCGATTGATTATTGATTGTTCCACCGGTGTTTGATCCAGTACATGTTGTTATTCTTTCCTTCCCAACCGTGTTTTTCCTGTTTTTGTGCCTCAGTCCACAAATGCAAAGGTATCGCTTTTTCTACTGACCCCTTAGTCCAGCACGAAGGCTGTTGCTCTTTATTTGTCTTGGAAAAAGCATTGGTGAGTGAATTCACTCAGTTCTTCCAAATGGAACAGGTTTCCTGTTCACTTAAGGTGGGCAATTGTATAAATTAACACGCCATTCAAGCAGACATAAGTGTGTGTGTCGACCATAAGCCAACGCATTGCAAAGAGCAAGCTAGTAATTTCGACTGGAGGCGTTATCTGTAGCACAACGGCCACACTACTGGTTAGATGATGTGGCGGAAGACATCAGTCAACGAGTTTGGGAGGTTCTCATTTTTCTAAAAGGAAGTTTTCATAAATTCTATTCAATGTGATTGTGTTGAATACTGTTGTGGCTCCTCCAACTTATCGACTTCTTTTTCTAGCCGCATATTTTTAGTTGTGTAATAGTTTGTTCCATTGCGTATCATTCCACCAACGTTGAATCCTGCTGCCATACCTTCCTCTGTAAACCCTGTCGTCGTGCTTCGCACCTCTTTTCAGTGTCGTATGATGTAGTGCTTGAGGCTCTTTCCAAATGGGTTCGATTTGAAGCAATAGGGTTAGGGCGCTGACCTCTGATGTACTTAGAGCTCTTGCCTTCTTGTCTGACTTCAGAAATTGTTAAATGCAGCTTCGCCCTTCCAGAATAATGAGTCCATTGTGGTCCTATGGCGACGGATTGTTACGAACGACGACTTCTGAACAGTAATGCCTGAGGCTCCCATTCAGATAAAGGCGAGAGTGTGGCGCTGAGAAGATCAGAGGATCGCCTGGACTTGGGAAACGAGGGCATGCAATCTCTAGGAGATTTGTGGAAAAGTGGAAAGAAATCATCAGAAATTATGCTTTTTGAAGTAAAGGGCAAGACAGATCTCTCCCATAACATCTTACATATCTTTTTGGTAACGTTGATCTCTTGACTTCCCCATGTTTCAGCTCAAGTTCCCAGCCTCTTTTCATCCGCACTTTACCCTCTGTCCGCCACACAGGATCGGCTTCGTTACTACCCCAGGGATTTTTCTTGGAGAAAAGACTCTGTCACGTTCTTCTACTAGATAATTGAAATACTTGCATGGCAAGTGCAATATGTTAGAACTTACACACTGCTGACTTTACGTGTCGATATATTTCAAACCTACGACCCTGATTTCGTTTACAGGAAATTGGTTTTGCTCGAATTCATGTTCGTTTTTGGTGTAGTTCTTATCAGTTCCTACTTAGGAAGGATGCTTGCAGTTACTTCTCGCCGCTTTTTTCAACTCTCAAGTGTCGCAATGGCAGCAACCAATGTCTATCAGTTCAAGGTGAAGGACGCCGACGAGAAGGAAGTTTCATTGGATAAGTACAAGTGAGTAGCTTCTTTTACTGGTGTAAGCCTTCCGAGCCTTCCAATAAACAGTTAGAAAGTTTGCGCTTCTCCAAATCTTAAACCTGATTCCATTAGGAAAGTTCGACAATTACTCCTTCTGTTGGTAATGCCAACAGCGATTACCTGCTTTTTGAGATTCAAGAATGAGTCGATGGACTCGATTCGCCCTTTCATTGAGTTTTCTTGTTAGCGCAATCTTCAAACTTCTTTGGATATGAGGGAGATTAACCTTACGCAGTGGCCGCCCTCAGACTTTACGGTCTCCACGGGCAAAAGGCGATAGACGAACAGCGATTGAGTCGATGGATATCCCACAGGTCATCAACCCTGTGATGTCAATATTAACTAGTCGTACATTTCTGATGAAAGTATGCTCATAATAGAAACGTACGACCTTCTCGGTCGCAAATTTTGCAAGTGAACTTCGCTTTTCTCATAGATATTTTTAGAGGGAAAGTCCTCATCATTGTAAACGTCGCATCTCAGTGTGGTCTGACAAACTCCAATTACACGCAATTCAAAGAGCTTCTTGATAAATACAAGTCGCAGGGATTGGAAGTGGCTGCGTTCCCGTGTAATCAGTTCGGTGGACAGGTACGGATATTGCATTATTTTAGTGTGTTCAACCATGCAGTAGTGAATGCACTCAGGAACCAGCCTGCGAAGTTGATATCAAGAACTTCGTGGCAAACAAATTCAACTTTGAGCCTGATCTCTACGCTAAAGTCAATGTGAACGGCGATAACGCGGATCCTCTATTCAAGTATTTGAAGAAAGAGCAAGTTAGTATTTGAAGTTCTCTCTTGTTTCCGAAACAGTGGCTCAGTAGGTGTCTCTTTCGTAGACATAACGTGGATAAGTAGGTGNATAAGCTAAACACACTTTTTTGGGGAAAGAAAATGAATAATATGATTGTGATTGCACTATTCCCAAGCTTTCGAATAGAGCTATCCCCTATTTTTGCAACATCATTATTTGGATGTAATCTCGTATCGATATTGTGTTACTTCTTAGATTTAAATTGTTTTTTTTTTTCAGGGAGGGACAATGTTCGACGCAATTAAATGGAACTTCACAAAGTTTTTGGTGGACAGAGAAGGAAAGGTTGTGAAGAGGTATAGTAAAAGCAGTTGCTCTTTCTCGTTGTCATGCTTATAAGAACAACAAAGACTGGAAGTATAGCGTTTCAGTCTTTTCAAACACCCTTAATGATTTTATCATAATTGCAGATTTGGACCCACAACAGAGCCAAAAGATATGGTGAAGGACATTGAGAAACTTCTCGCAAGTGGCACCACTAAGCTTTAAAGTTGGAAACTTTTCTGCGCATCTATGTTCTTGTATATTCTTCTAATCTTCCGAGTGTACTGTGCTATGTTGCTACGTTCTTATACAAAAAATCTTCTTGGATCAACCTCGAAAGGAGCTTCACCGAAAGGAATGAAGCTTCGCTGAACACTCTTAACGGCTCCGCTTCAACTCCTACATGCCGGGTTCTGCTGCGTGAAAAGTGTAGATTTCTACCTCATGTATTTAACCCTTGCTTCTAGTCTATTCATTAATAACTGACTGTGTGGGCTAGCTGAACTGTAGGATATGACCAACATAAACAATACCAGTATTTTTATTTGGCATGTTTGTAATGTAATCATATTAATTCTTAGCTATCTGTATAGTCAACACATACTGTATCAGATTGTTTATTCTTGTAGCGTTTTATTTACGTTTTGTAATATGTCATCCAGTGCTGTAATTGAGGATTTCTTTGGCTGAATGTTTGAAAACGTTTTAACAAAATGAATCTAATTTGTTTTGTGTTTTCGAGTACCTTCAGGAAGTATCTTTATAGTTCATCAAAACGGTGTAGAAATGTCAGAAAGAAGTACTGAGACTACTAGACATGGTTGTGCTTATTATCGCTGTGACACAATTCTGAGCTCGATCTCAAGATTCAGACCTAATTTGTCTGGATCCGTTTGTGTTTCGACCACTGTGTAAGACTAGCTTAATATGAAGTTTGCGAGTCTAGGCTTCGAATGCAACCAACTGATGAAGGTTTCATCTGATAAAGTTATGTTAATAATTTTAGATTTTTTAGGTGTTAGTAAGAGCTCTCATACCGCCCAACTTCGGAGGTCACATCTGCCAAGTATCACTACATTCGACGTTATCCTCTTCTTCTTTTTCTTCTTCCCAGCGTTGATCCTGCGTCGTCTCCGGGTCGGCTATCCCTGTAAGTTGTCGCCTTCTCCTTCTGTATACGGCAACTCGCCGTGACTTTAGCCTCGGCTGGGTCCTTCTTGATCGGCTCTGCCGGCTCTTTCTAAGAGTTCCTCTAGTCGTTTTCCTTGACCTTCGGACTTCGTTGATTCCATCAGGGCACTGTATTCATAGTTCTATGATCGAATGAAGTAGGGTCTTAATGGTACCAGAAAATTTGACACCTTCAGTTTCATAATTCAGGAGCTACTCCATTGTGTTCCGTTTCTCTTTGCTTTCCACTGTTGTCAATGAATGAAATTCTTTTCGATTATCGAATAGGGTTTGTCTTTCAATGGGCACTCCTTCGTATGTTTCAAAAGAGCCTCAACATAGTGCACGACAAGATAGCTCTACTTCTGCTGAGGGTAGTTTTACAATTGGTGTGGCTTTTGAAGAATTTCAGCCTTCCTAGCCAAAAATGAGCGCGACATCTGTCTCAAACAGCGTTCTACAGAAATCTGAATTCAGCATCCTCCGTGTACTGCGTGCTGTGGCTGCGAGTGCATGGAGCTGCCTACATATCATTGATTCAATGTGATCAATCGGCTCTGTGTCGACAGTTGTAGTGTAATCTACTAGGATAACGTTTCTGGACTCTGTAACATGACTTTCTTCCTTCGCAAACGCCTTTGAATGAAATAGAAAGCTGTTACATGTAACAGTTTACGTGAACATTTGTGGAGACAAGTTGCATGCCACCGATATTTTGAGTCTGTGCTACATTCTTCATGCAAACCTGAGAACAGCTTCGCAGGTGTTTTTGAAATGGAGGAGGCGATTAGTTGCAGAGAGGAAATTCACAGTTGGATCCGCACCATAAAGCCTTGAGGTCGATCTACTTTCTGGAGCGGTTTTAGTTACACAGCTTTAATAGCCCTCCATGAGTGGTGCACGCACACCTTTTCATATAATCAGTAATTAAATTTGTCTGAAATACCTTGGTTCGGTTGTCTTTTCTTAGCCCGGTCGTTAGTCTCACAGCGTTTAGTGGGTGTTTTTCACGGTTATTGTGGGCAATTACTGATTGTACGGGTTTGTTGCGGTGATATTTCGGCAATACAGAGACGTCTCGAAAACTAGCATATCGAAAGTAATTAGAAAGTGAGTGTGTTTTTAAGGGAAAGTGCTACCTAATCGAGTGGTGGAACCGGGTGAGCGCTTCTCCATGAAGGAGCTTTTTCAAGGCTTATTTGGGATCCTCCATGGAACATAATCGTGCCTATTTTGGTTCCATATACATATAACCGGTCACAACTGCTGTATCGAGATTTCCTTACTAGCGTCTTCTCACCGAGTCAGAGTGGGTAGAATGCGCGAATCGTTCGGCCTAGTGTTTGGCATTCTTTGGTTTGTTAGCTATCTCTCGCTTGACTCACTTCGATGTCATCACGGATTTGGTCCTAAATGTTTTGATGCAATGTGGGGCAGTTTCACATGAAAACAAATTATATCGTCATGATGCAAAGTCAAACATGATGATATCAATGTTTAAATCTAATCACTGTCAACATACTCACACCAATGTTTCTGCGGTTAGGGGGGCCTCATACCAAAATCCATAACTACCTACAAGAATTGCATCACCTGCGGGCACTCTTCCGCTTCTCGCAGTAGACTAACTTCAAGGCTATGACAGGACACCGCCTTAGTTCACAGGCTCTGACGAAGGCGAACTCGCCAAACATCACCCCTATGAAATTTGAAGTCTTGAAAAGGCTGAAGCGAGCATCTCAGTAGTCATAGATCATGCCAAGATTAACAGAAGGTCGATCGATGGTGTATTCTACTGCCTAGTTGTATTGCCAGATGCCCACCTAAGTATAACGGTAGCTCGTGTCAGAAATATTTAACTCATGTATTTTAGGTGCCTTTTTTGATAAATGGTGAACAGATGTACCATCATAGATCAACTGAATCAACTTTTCGAACGCTGTGCTACTATTGAAGAACTACCTCACTCGTTCGACGACACACTATTAGATGGCCTTATCGACAGTATTGATCTCAATAGTAAGTTTCGCTATGATTTTCATATAGTAATATCGGGCTACTAGCACTCGTATCTATCATTAGCTCGCTACCAACGGCCTCCTTTAGAAACAGGCGTAATGGTTACCTTTATCACACCCGTTCAACAGACCCAAATGGGGCCGTTAACGTTCGTGGATGTTGCCCCTTTTTCATTGTTCCTTATCCTAGGAGGTCAGATTCGGGAGGAATAAAGTTTATTCCTTATGTGCTTCACTTCTGTAGGTGTACTTGTATAGTCAGTAAGGAAAAAGCTGAACTGAAAAAAGCTCCTTTCCGATGCATGCCCTCAGATTGTGACGGACCCACTGAGCGCGGAGATGTTTTTGTAGTCTGTTGTCATTAAGGTGGACCATGCAATGGAGCAGTTTCGAGCTGCTCAAGACGTTCCTGGTTAGTGGGAGGCTACGATTTAATTGTGCTTCATTTCCTGTTCCTGGGTGGTTATAAAAGAACTCTTTAGTAGTAAACCGAGCACTGGAGCTATGTGTCTCTGCGTAATGTCTCTGCCTCCGTCGTAACATCACTGCTGCCGACCTGTGATGTAGTACAACTAACGTCTCCAGTGAAACAGATGGGACAGAGGCATAGACTTGGGTGATAAAAACGATTAGTTCGATAGGGATTGACAAGGTGCGATGGATTGACGAGGTCTCCGAGTGCGCCATTTCTATAATAATAACAGTGGAAATACTTCGTTTGTGTACACCGTGTGAAGTATGGTGAAGTGTGGGATCGTGGGTCTTCAACATAAATACCTGCGTGAGGAGTGTCCCCCTAAGAGTGTTACCAGCTATCGCAGAATTCTTAACACTTTCCTGTGAAGATTAAGTGCGGAGTGTGGTCAGGGCTGAAGATTACAGGGTACGGGAATAAATTTTCGATCGCACTTAATCAAGCTCGCCTCACACCTAGGCGCGAAGTGACCTTAATTAGGTGCGAAGAGTAAGCTATAATTATGCTGCCCGCACTAGCTACTAATCGAGTTAAAACTTGTCATTTGAGGATGATAATGACAGTTTGAAAAAATAGAGTTTCTCTTTGAAAAAAGAGTTTTTTTTTTTTTGGAAGAAAAAGTGTCAATATCAGTTCCAACGGTTTTGAGAGTTTAATTCCACGCATAATAGATGAATTTAAAATTTTTTGTGACTAAAGTTTCTGTGATATGGGAGAAAACGTTCAATCTCTTAGTAATAAGAATAACTAAAATAAAA
>UZAF01016912.1:49928-60516 GCA_900617895.1 Haemonchus placei
AAGCAAAACATTCTGATAGTTTTGTTTTTTGCGAATCTGAACTCCTTTTCATGTAGTCAAGGAATTCCAGGCATTCACTGTGCGCGAAATGATTCTGGGGTACAGGAGGCCCGTGAAGTGCTTGTAATTCAGAGGGGCTTCCGGAGCAAAAGTGAAACGCGGACAGTGGAGGAAATGGGCCACATGGACCGCACACTCCTAAATACTCTGAAGCGAGAGGACATCCTGTAACAGTACAGGACGTCTCTAGAATACATGGTAATTCTTATAAAGTAAGCAATGTTCCCATATTAAACAGCTCTCGAGAACTCCATCGCTTCTCTAAAGATTGTTTGATATCGCAAATAGGCGAAAATACCGAAATAGAAGTGATCTGGACTGTTTTACCTTTTCCAGGAACTTGAAATAAAATGTATTGAACTCATTTATTATGCATGGAAATAAAGCTCTCAAAACCGTTGGAAATCATATTGGAACTCTTCGTTTCAAAAAACTCATTCTTTACAAAGAAACTCCACTTTTTTCACTGTCA
The DNA here is from genome assembly GCA_900617895.1 of Haemonchus placei. Lineage (NCBI taxonomy): Eukaryota > Metazoa > Nematoda > Chromadorea > Rhabditida > Trichostrongylidae > Haemonchus > Haemonchus placei. The sequence continues at coordinate 50,461 of UZAF01016912.1, forward strand.
TTATCCTCATTAGTTGACAAGTTTCAACTCGATTAGTAGCGAGTGCGGACAGCATAATTACTGCCTAGTCTTTGCACCTAATCAAGGTCACTTCGCGCCAAGATGCGAGGCGAGCTTGATTAGGTGCGATCGAAAATTTATTCGCACCTAATGGTGCAGATGAGAGGATGTACCAAACTGACTGAGTAATACTGAAAAGGATAGAAAAAGTCAATGCAAGGAATTATAGTAGACAAACGAGCAAAGGAAAAACGCTCAAACCTTTATCTTAAGTGAAGTGTGCAGCGAGGTGGGCGGAGCCAAAATTAGAAGACGATAAAACATTTTTGAAATGGACGTGAAGCTGAAATCAGATCGGAATGAGGCTAGGCGAAGAGATGATTTCAATTCTTCGTCCTAAGCGAGGCGTGCTTCTAAGAGGGTGAAGCTGAAAATGACAAAATCCAGAGTCTGCGACTAAAGTCTATAAAGGAAGAAACTCGAACGTTCATGATATGTAGTTCTACCGAAGTGGGTGGGAGCTGAAATCACTTTCAAACAACTCTGGAGTAGTGCTTGCGAAATTTCCATTGCGTGGGTAATTATACATCTTATTCGCATACCCATTTAGCGATTTCACCTGGTTTACATTAGACAGGTTGTGGAAAAGGTCGCAAGATCGACCTCACACGAATTCGCTGTGAATGACAGAGCTCAAGCTGCTGTATGCTGAATATTTGCGGAAGTTGCTGTCTTGCTCTAGATTCGGCGACGTATCACGCATTCCTAGAATGATTTCACATGAAAAGCGAGTTGTTTTTGGGAGCTGTTGTAAGTTAATCAAACAGACAACACCAAACATGCGTAACCTGCTGTCGTTTTTCTTTCTCCAACGCAGTGCTTGGGCCAGTGTTGGTAAGTGGCCTTTTAATGCCTAGTGTCGTTGAGCCTGCAAAACCGGCGGCAGCCGACAGTGGGCTTTCACTGTAGCCCCTGTTAGATGTTCGTGTTGCCCTTCATGCTATCACAGTGGCCTTTTGAGAGTCGGTAATGTGAATGGTACAGCGGTATAGGTGTCTTACCATGCGCCCAACTTGAAGAGTTTCACCGACGAGGGCAACTTCCTTAACGCTCATGCTCACCCTCTAGAAGATCCTTATGCAGGTGCTAGAGCGGAGGTTAGTACTTTTTGATGCGTGACATTCTGGGACGCTTCTTTCTGTGACATCGAGTTGGTCTTGCTTCCAAATTTGAACGGAGTCATCCTTTCTTCATCATGATTTCGAATTTTATATCAGTCGCTCAGCATAAGATGAAAAGCCACTTTCAGACCCGCAACTGGCTGAGTTCGTCGTGGACAAGTTTTCTTCATTGGACTTTGACTCAGCTGGTTCTGTCGTAGTTTCTATAATCATCCGCCTGTATGAGAAATACTGCCGCTCACTGAACACTGACGATGATAGAGTGGCTGAGCAATTGGGCCGCTCTGAGACACTGCTAGAGCAAAGCCGTCCACCCAAAGTCCTGTCCGATCTATTCTCTTTGTACACGACGTGTCACCATTTGAGACAACAGTGCGAGTGGCAAAGTAAGTTTGACTTTTCGTTCAAAAATTAAATCCAAATATTAACTGCATTCAATCCTCGGGGCATCATTGTTGAAAGAGCTCAGAAGGGTAATTGGAGCTTATAAATTACAAAATTACCTTAAGCTCAAACTTGCACATCATTGCAGATGTTATTTTCTGGTCTGTCTGTCATCTAGCTGATGAAGGCTTAACCATATTTGTCAGGCGAAAAATCGAAGATTTCTTGTGTGAGACGAAGGACTGTGAAGTCGACTCAATTCTTCCAAGCGTTGTCGACTTGTTTTGCTGCACGGTAAGTGGAATATCTTTTATGTACGACTAGTATTGTGATCTGGTTCTCATTAGTAGTTTGCTGTTTGCAATGACAGGGAGGGTACATACTTCGTTCTGGGTTGGAGAAATTAAATTTCTTAGAAGGAAAGCATGAGAGAATTATGAGGAAATGAAATAGGGCAATTAAGTCGGTACATTGGTTGCATCATACCCGGTGTACTGGATATTTCTCCTAATCAATATACGGTACCGTTCACTATTTACAGGACTCTGCTCATGTGTTAAATGGTACCGCCCGAATTCTAAATCACTTTGCCGATCGGTTGGATTGTTCCCATATTCAATGCATTATCAAAACTATACAGTCAGGAGGTGTCGCCGGTGATATAGTGTACCAGCTGGCTGCACGAGCACGGTAAGTTTGGACACGAACTTGATATAACGTCGTACATAAAGAAAATATCGTTGAAGACATAGCTCTGTCAAGCGTAGACTGTCAACTGTGCAGAGCGTCTACTTACATCTTTGTTACTACTACCGCAAGCATATTCGGTCTAGATTTTGCAAGAAGACTATTAGTTAGTTATGGCAACATAAAACTGTGATCTGACTGTATTTTCGCCTCCTTGCGACCCGTAGTTCAATTGATCTTGTCTGTCCTGTTTGGAGTCGAGTAATCCTGTACACCTTCCTCGTCCTTTGGGCGCGATGCAGCAGCATTCCTTTCGTTCATGGCCTCCCTAGATCTGTCGAGCGTTCGAAAACGATGTGTTCTTTCTCATTATGAAACTACTACCGTATGTTCCCAAAGTCCGTGGCATTCAATCCTTGGAACCTGGTCCTGCAGACAAACTGCCTGCAAGGTTTGCAGTTCATAATCACTTGATCGAAGGCTTCATTGAACGGCTCCTGATTTTTATGCTCAAAGATGCAGAAACTGATGCTCCTTTAGGAACTGCAGTCTCTTTGGAAATGATTGTTAGCGGGAAGCGCAGGCGATTTAGCCATAATGTGTTGTGAGCAATCAAAAACTCATAAAAATCTATATATCATCCTTATTCGCTCACCTTGCTGAAATCACCTGCAGAAACAAGGGCGTCACTTTTCCGTCATCGTCGGATTGAGCCATTTTCCGTCATCTTTACATAGGGACACTGTCCATCGCGAGGTGGAATTTGCCACAATTCTGTTATCGCTGTTACAAGCGAACAGAACACTTTTCAAACAACCTCAGTGAAGCAGCAACTTGACATCGGGGGAGGGTTGTAGTGCACGGTATAGATTTCTTCTATTGAAGCTCAGCTGACACGCGACAGTGCTGTAGAGCAAGGGATCTTGCAATTAGTTTCGCGTCGAGCACGTTCAAATTTACGAGATCAGGGAAGGACTAGTCACATATGCGCTTCTATTCCTTTCAGGGAAACGAGATCCTGGGTGAAAAATTGATGTCTTCAAGTGCAATGGTGCTTCCAGTGGACGGTTGTTTCATTCGATTAGAATCCGCAATTTTGTTGAGGTGTCAACGACCACCTTTATGTTACACACGTGGTCTCAGTATTTTGATTGTTGGGAGACTTAATGGCGAAGTTACACTGATACGGAAATTTGCAAGCAGCTGTTGAAATATTCTGTAGAACTTCAACTGATTGGAAACTTTTTCTGAAAGCAACTATTTTAGGCCCGACATGACCTTGTCAGACGATCTTGCGCCGAATAAGTGGAGTAGTGAAACTGCTAGGTGCCAAACCATCATGAAGCTTGTTCGTTCATCCCCAAAGTAAGCAGTGCATTTTTTCAATTGATATTTTCTCTGAAGCGCTGCGAGAACTGCGATCCTAGTGTTCTCTCAAAGCAAATGTCAATTCTATTTTGATTTTTATCGTACTTGAATCTGAACTACTGTCATCTACCGCAGTGACCGAAAGAGAAACAAAATTTCCATAAGTCCCATTTAAATTGTGCTTGAGCAAGACGCCACATCGTTTCGGTTATCACAATTATCGAAGATGGTCAAACAATATTTAATTTGCATTTGTATCAGTTTTTATGTTTTCGTAAAAGCTGTAGCTGGAGCAACAACAGGGTGGAAAGAAAATACGCTCATTCAGCCCCTACTCAGAAATACTGAAATTTTGGGAATTTTTGGGTGCAACTAATAATCTCTACAGCTTTCGCTGATGTTGCGATAGTTAGATTCGAAACGCTCTAGAATGTTTGAATGAAATCGCGCAGAAATGTTGTTGGCATTTCTAATAGCTCCCGAGTAATATTATCTCGTCTCATGGGCTTCTTAGTGGTCTTATTTTCTGCATTGCAGGCGCTCAGATCTCAGTGATCTCCTAGCTACAGTATTCTTGTCGCCATGTGTAAAATTAAGCATGTTTGTCAACGTCATCGAACTACTGGATGATGAGGTGGACGTAGTGTTTTTATATCAATTTTTCACTGTCTTATACCATTCCTCCTTGAAAAGTCATTTTTTTTTTGTGGGATAACTCCTAGTTTGCATGTAAAATGAATGCCTGTTCGCATATCTTCAGCAAGTCCTGAACTCAATGCATAACATAACCAAAATTCAGAAGACACCAGAAATTTTGAAAAAATTTGTTTTCACAGTGTGAAGCTGCGGCGATTCAAATTCACGATCACGAACAGTATTGTGCTGAGGGCGTTGGACCGCTACGCTCATTCCCGCCACACTGCTACGGTGGTCTCCTTGTCTTCTGTAATTTCTTGCAGTCCTTATAGTGTGTACAAGATGAGTGACTATGCAGAAGTCCTCTTTTTGAAACAACGACGACAATATCAGCTGCTACTGTGAAATCGGGAGCCTGTTCCGATCTCTCGAGGACCCTTGTAGGATACAGGACTTCCGATACGTGGGAAGTCATCTAGCCACTGATGACTTCGTGGACCAGGCTGTGAAATCGTGGATAAATATAACATGTTAAAGTGGAGGGACTTCACTGTTATCTTCCGTAACATTGCTTTAGGACCCCCATAGGAAAGGTGCACCGGTAGGTGCTGATTACTACAATGCTCTAAAACAGCTGGTCCGTAAGCAAAAATCGTAGAAGCCAACTTCACTTCGCTGTAACGAGGAGTTGGGCTTGCTGTCGGACGCGACTGGACCGGATCAGAAACGAAGACGAAGACGAGGCAATTCAATGCTGAAATGAAGCTAGTTCGAGGGACCTAAGGAAGATGTGGCGAAATGTGGTCAAAAAGGACCCCACCGGAGCTAATATAATGGCAGACGATATGTGTGAGTGAATCCAGTAACTGCGCAAGATTAACATTAGGGAGAAGAAGAAGTCCACAGTGCATGTACTGTACTATACGGATATCATAATACTGCAGTACGTTCCTTGAAACATTTGTGCGGGCAAGGTGTGGATTTGTCTACCCGAACAGCAAGCCGCTCTCGCCGCGTCCGTTCGCAATCTGCGAACAAGAAGCTTTGAACTTCCAGTAGAAAATTACGGAAATTTCCACGAAACCACTTCCTCTGCGTATGGTTGTAGACATACCTCCCCCAATTCAGAGTGTACGTTTGTTTATCTCTCAGAAAAGGCATATTTAAAACTAAAATATACTTGATGTTGATGACAGCCTGTAAGACGCATAGTCAAGTTCCAATTTACTACTGCCTTTATAACTGCCTATGACCAACAGTTCTCATAGAGCTTCCTTTTCGAGAACGGATGTGGTTCACAATTTAAACCTCCTCAGCCGTACAATCCCACTATTCCGAGTTCTCTGCTTTCGGGCGTATGACCCGTTTTTTCATATTATATTGCTTCTTCTATACTTGCATTTAGAAACTGAAATCCTACCTCATGGATGTCTGTCGATTCTTGTTGGATCGACGACGCTCACCGCTGTCGGATTTGCAGGAAATGCTATCAAAACTTTCCGCTCGTCTTGATGTTGCCGACTTGGCCATAGTGCTGGACCGCTGCTTTCCAAGATTACTAGTGAGATCTTTGATTTATTTTCAGAATTTATTTCGAATTTTGAAGTTGATCTTTTCAACCTGATAGTGCGATCTATCCGAATGGTCCTCTACAACCTGCCCCTCTCATCTGCATAGCGCTCCTTAACTCATATCTGGTGGATCAGCCGGTCGCACTTCCTCTATAGATTTTTAACAGAAGTGAAGCCGTTCTGAAAGGATTCATCACTGCCTTTTGAATTACTGATTTTTTCAAAAGTATTTCCTCAGACGTCCCAAATTCCGTGGTTCTGTATGTCGAGTTTCCAGTTTGAGTTTTTCCTTATCGACCAGCTTCAGTTCTTTGATAGCAAGGAATAGAACAGGAAGAGATTTTGTCGTTCAGGAATCGCCATGTCTAATAGAAGCGATATGTGCTGTGCGGGGCCAGGACTGTCTCAGCGATCCTGCAATGACGGACATTCGCGATAGGCTAGCTTTAGAAATCACGAAAGGTAATTTTTTTCATTTATTGAGTACTAATTTCTTTTGAGCGGCCCTCAAAAAACGCATCTACCCAGCCTTCTGCAAGAAATTTCATGAGGTCATCTACCTTTTTGGGCATCGTTCCCCTGACGTCGGACATGTTTGGCTCGTTCATATCATTCGTAGTTACAGTAGTGGTAACAATGCATACCAGCAAGGGTATGAGAATGAATGTGGACTTCGAACAATTCAATTTTTTGGCGAGTAATTTGATCGAGAAATTGGCTATAATCATACAATTGCAATGATTTGGTCTCAAAGCATTCCTGTTGATATGTCGATTCCTCATAAGAATATGGAAGATCTAGTCATCATATGAATAGTAAAGTATTCAGTCAGTTAAAGGCACAGTTCACGGCAATAGTGGCCACGAGATATCTACTTAGGATAAATCTGTGGCCCTCTCGTATACTCTATGAGGTCCGAAAACGGCCTATATTTGGCGCTATAAAAGCTCAGAGATCACATAGGCTGAAAACTAATCCGAGGTTCAACGACGTTGTAGAAGCCGCACTATGTCAAAGGACTCCCGCTCCCATCTAAGAACTTCAAACAACTATTCATGAGTTGTGGCGACAGTGGAAGGTAGTTCTAGACAGCCTTCGCTCGATGTAATAAGCTCTTTATGCAATTGCAATAACTGCAATCTCGTCCAAATATCCCTTCCATGCCCTTTCGATGCACTGTTCTCAAACCGTATTTCCGCTTTTCGACTTGAATAGTGTACCTCCAAATTATCGTGGCTAAAGGAAAGATTTCGAGTCATTGAAAATAGAGGACAGAGGAACAATCGGATTAAGCCAATTCCCTAAAAGCGCTCTTAAGGGCTACTTAATGTTCAAATCCCGTCGAGCTTCCATCCAAAATTTGAAAGAAATTTAATCGGCAACTTGCAAAGTACAGAGACCTTCCAAAACCAAATAATTGACCAAAGAGACCTCGTTTTACTTTTACTATGGAACCGGAGAGCGAAGCAGGCAAACGCGTCAGAGCACTTGACGTCCTTTCACATCTGACGTTATCTCAAAATATCATTTGCGACATCTTTCCCTGCAGCTCTCATTTTACACTCTTCAAAAGTCGTGTGCTTCGTCTTTCACCATATTTTTAGATTACCATAGGTCATGCTCTCTTACAATCGGAAAGTGCTCCATTCAAATCAAACAGATTAGTTAATGAAACAGCAAGTATCACTTAGTATCAGTTTTTGCAAATCGTGCGCCAGCACTTATTTGTTCGAACTAAGAAATTCAACCAATGTTAAAATCCATTATCCAATCAAATATTCATNTCCGGTCGGAACATTGTTGCAGTCGCAATGTTCTGTGGTTTTTGACTTTTATGTGATTAGAATGTAGGTCATCAGCCCAAGCATAAACTCGCAGAATTCTCTATGATTTGCGTTTTTGATAATATATATTTATTCCAGCCATAATGCACTCGGATTGGGAAGTACGTGATACCGCATTGGAGATTGCAGCGGTGGTACCCTGTTTTCGTCCGATGTTAGGTATGTAAAGCTAGAATAGTTTTCAGATCCTTTTTTATTCAACTTCGGCACTTTGTTCTATTGACAGCGGATTTTTTCGTTTTTATGGTGGATCCTTGGCTTCTAAAGACGGCGATTATGTCGAAACGTTAGGCCGTTGAATTGAAAAATAGAAAAATCTTGAACGGTATAAGAATGTTACCAACGTGAAGCTGAAATATTATAGGGCTCTTAATTTTAGACACTAGTGGCTAATCAGTTTTTGAGGTTGGCCAACTACCCTAGGCCCAGGTTTCGCGCAAGAATCTTGACTGATTCTTGCTAGGTTTTTTTGCTCATAATCAGGCGTCTTGTAGTTGCATTCACATCCGAAAGTTTTGGTATATTCAACTAACTATGAAAGCAGAATCAGAATCGTCAACAAACTTTGAAAAAGGGCCTAAAATAAAGAGGAAAGACGCTCAACTACAAACCAACTCGCTGCTTTTCATGACTTACATGGGCTTCGATCGCTACGAGCTTTATGCCAATGGTCAAGGCTGTAGGAGGCGAATCTGTGGCTCGTCGGTAGTTAAGTCATGGTCAGTACCAAGCAGTGCTGTAGACTCACCTTTGCGCCTGACTCCTATCTTCCTCACCTTGTAAGGCGGCACAAGTGAAATTTGGGTTGGTGGGTGGGAGCTGAGCAGCTGCAGTTTAGGTTCGGAATCCCATCAACCAAACCTTTAACGATTCAATTTAAGTATCATTCAAAAAGCGGCGAATTCTTAAATCTTCAGTTCAGGGCCGCTGCAACCCCTCGTTCGCTCCGATCCTTCACCCTATGTGAGAGCTGCAGCGCTTCGATGTCTGATATTAGATGAGCAGTACCATCTAGATGAGCTTCCACTGCTATGTGAAAACGTGGTGCTAATGGATGCTGATGCTGAGCCTCGGTGAGGATGCTTTACGTTGGCGCATTCAGAAATGATATTAGTACTGTTGCAGCCTTGTTGCAATACAGTATCTGCACAGTACATTGAAGGAGAATATTAGCCATGCTTTTCGAATACTGCCAAAGGCTATTGAAGACAATGACATTGGAGTCAGAATACTAATGGTCGAGATGTGTTCTTCTTTACTTTTGGATAAGAAGTACGCAGCAGATACCGCCAAGGAGTTAGAAGAATGGACGGAGGTTGTTTTCATATAGCAGTAATCGAAGTGACTTGCCCTAAATCTGAAACTGGTAAAGAATATGTAAGCTTCTGCTCTTTCAGGATCCTGAAATCGGCGCTGCAGTTCGAGCAGTATTGGGTGAGCCGCCAGCAGAGCGATCAGATCCTGTTGAGCATATACTTGCCGATATGATGAACACCTTACGCATACGGTTTGAGGACACGATGGATTGTTACTAGTTCCTTGGAGTAACAGGGGATACTCTCGAGCAGAACAAGGAATGAATAGAGTGTGATCCTAATTTTATACGAAGGCTTCGTTCAATGGGTAATAAAGTATGACTACGTAATCCATTTTCAATAGAAGGCATTATTGGAATTCTTCGAATACATTGCTGGTTCATAAGTTGGCCCACACTTTGCAAAATATCTTCGTTTCGTTCAGTGATATGCCACTCCATTCCTTTGGTTGGCATGCCTGAGTGGTGCCTTCTCATTAACGGCGAAACCGGTAGATTTTTCATTCTTTCTGAATAGCAGCACGACGTTTTCAGTATGCTCCCTCGATTCATCGAGAACTTGTCCTGAGGTAGTCTTGAATTTCTCGAGGCTTTTCCCTCGCTTTTCTAACCAACGAAGGGTGTCACTAATCTGTTTTGCTGGAAGAAAGAGTTACGAGGGGCAGAAAGAATAAAATGATTCAATTCAGGAAGTTCTTGTGTTCCTCCATCTGGGCGTGTAAAGAAAACACCATGGTCACCCCCCAGATAGCTTTCGCTTCATTGAACCTCTTCCGGTGAAACTTAGCAATTTTGCATATTGCTTTATGTAACAAAGTTTGACCCATTTGGTTGAATCTACCAAAATTAGTAAAAGCCCTCTCTCACTGTACTTCCACATCGACCTACACACATGCGGACATACTAAGAAGAACATGTAGGTGTTGTTTTTTCGACGAAAAGTCCTTACAATATGAGAGTCGCCTTCGAGTCGCAAAACAATAGGGAAGATGCTTGATCGTCGAGTGAAACGATCGCGAATAGCCCAATCGTTCCAGACGTGTTAAACATTTTGACATTCTGGGGCTTTT
>UZAF01016913.1:0-35202 GCA_900617895.1 Haemonchus placei
CTGACTCACGAGGACATCTGCTTTCATCACTGCAAAGATCTGCATGAACACAGGTCTCAACGTCGGCTCTGTACATTAGGCCACGACCACAAGGACATGTAATATTCCATCGATTCTTTCTCATCGCTGCGAAATCGTCGTTGAACTCCGCCTGAACACAGGTTACCTGGAATTCAATCCAGATCTCACACGTTTTGCACTTCAAAACTCAAAATAACCGTTCTGTGATTTCTTAGGCTGCTCCGCCGCATCTGCTGCTGCTCATCGAGCAAAGCTATGCACTTTCTACTTGAGGGTGGCTGAATGGGTAAGGTCAAAAAGGGACGGGCCTGACCGGACTGGTGCACGGCAGCTTTCTTTTTGAGGGACAGGCTTTCTATATGAATGAAGTATCGGTGAGTTCATCATTCCATTGCAATGGGAAAACCCGAACATTCCTCGTCAGAACACTTCCTCAAACTTGTAATTCGAAGAAGTTGTGTACCTTTCAAGGTAAAACTATGCAAACTAATTTCTGAGGACCATTCGCGGAGATAAGTGAGTCTGTTCACTCTACGAAATGAACCTGTGACTATGGAGGAACCAAAAAGTGGCATTGTTGGGGATAACAATCTATACAAAGGGCAAGAATGGTTCCAAGTCCTTCCAGAGCCCCTCAACCTTAGGGTAGTTGATGTCGACCCATTTTCGGTTTACTTACGTATACGGTAACACAAGGATACCTCAATGCCGCATCGATCCCTGCGCACACATTTATTGAGAGCACACTGCCTCGAAGAAAATAACTCTGACGACGAATGTACGCCATGACAACATGGATCTGGGCAAAAGCTGGAAAGCAAGAAGCGGTCAGTATCGGAAATCTTCCTATAGTGAGGCTTTCAGCTAGGAAGATTGGGACGAAGAAGCAAGGCCCAGGCATAGCCACAGTTTCTGCCGAATCCACGGTTGTGATTGGCTGTTTGGTCTCTCCAACCATTCACAGTTGAGAGCGGCCTCAATGCAGCATTTGGTGCAGGCTATTGCTTAATGCCCACACTTTCTTGATTTCAAGCTAGAACTGGGCCTCAAACGCAGAATCATCCGGGATATAATGTTATCATGGCAAATAGAAATTCAGTAGAGGTGAGCGCTGAACTACAGGAGCCTTCGCACCCACAAAGGCGCCCTTCCCGAATGGACCCAGTGTTCGTGGGAGCTTAGAAGGAGGAACCACTGCTGTCGTACTAGATGTCACTACTTGAGGTGTGCTTTTGTTGTTTTGTTAGCACCTTAAACATCTCAAACAAACCTCTCATAAGCGCATTCATACTCGGCGCCAAGATACTCATCAATCATGGACGGATTTTTCTGTAGAAGATGTCCAGGCCATATCATCGAAAGAGTCGACTTTTTCTGAAAGTGGAATCCGACACCACATCCATCGATGTGGGGTCTTATGGGAACTCGGTAGAGATAGCGAGCGAGATGGAAGCTTCAGTCTAAAAGGCTATGTTGACCAGCTCTTACCTTAGTCTTGCTCGTTGTGTTATCTTGAAGTCGGAAACGGCAAAACGGTATGTGCTCGAATGCTGTTATTCTTCTCAAAGTGAAGAAACATAGGATCTGTTGAAGAAAGGTTTCATTATGGAAAGATGATGGTAATTTGAGCTCCTGAATCTGACGTTGAAGATGGCCCATGTCTGCAAAATGTGCCAATCGAGCGCGCGGTCGCTGATGGTGCACTTTGACGATCTCTGTCTCACTTGAATTTCCGCATCTACCTTTCCAAGTGCGCACGCTTAATTGTCATCCGTTGCGGACGTTTGAGAACAGCTACTCTACCTGTGTGGCTGTGATTTCCATTGACAGTAAATTATCGCTTATAACGCCTTTCAACATTGCAGAGCTGAAATTTGATAATATGTTCGCTGAAGGTGAAAAAACTAAAAATTAGCATTCAATATGAAGCTGCGGGGATAGTTTAGTGGCAAGTGGCGTGCTATCTCAAACGTACGGTCACTAGTTCGAATCCTGGATTGATATCCGCCTAGGTGAAACAAGCCTTACACCCCTCCGAGCAGTCTGTTAATTTGTACCAAATTCGTCTGGAAGGATAAAAAACTTGACTTGACATCGGCTGGCCACGGGACGTCATTGTATAGGCGACCTACGCATTCAATACGCCACTACGATCCTGAATTGAAGTCGAATGCGTGGGCGCATCCCCAGACGGGATCGATTAAGGTCCCAAGACTTCATCTTTTTATCCTATATCGAACAAGAAGATGAGTAGGAAACTTCGGTTCATCCCATCCTGCCCTTTTGTCCACCACGTGAGAACATAGAGTATGCTCTGCTATGAACTACAAGACCAGCCGATAATCTAATCAGAGTGTTTTCGTCCAACGGACGGCCTGGGCGTCAGCGTTGAAGGAATCTTAAAGGATCTCAAGGGAACGACAACTCAGAAGCTCTGCGTGAGTTCGGTTCCGCTTCGAAAGCCATCACTTTCACAGATGTTAACGATTTTGAGTATTTTTCAATTTAAATTAGGTAATTTTTTTTTGAAGATCTAGGTGGAAAAGTGCTAGCCAAATTGAGGAGCTTACTTCAGTTGTGTTTCTCGCTTTCCTTGTTTCTTAGTCGGATAAAGCCATGTATGCGACAACTGTATGGTGGATAACATTTCTGAGATACAATCCTGAATGTACCCGTACTCTAATAAGGTCCTCTGATAAGTTTCGAGTCTGGTTCAAAAAAAAGTTGACTACAGACAGAACATTCTCTTATTTTCACTTTTCCATGGAGAATTGGAAAGGCTAGCCCATGCACTAAATTGTGTGGTCTGGTCCATTCTCCGTAACTTAGTTTGGCTAGAACGGCAGAAAATCGGACCTAATGCTACATATCACATGCCGCGGACACCCCGGCCTGATGGTTACTTGTAAAATTTTACAGCAAGAATAGCCGAATGATATTGAATACGAACCCACAAACTAGATTCGCATGTGGTGGTCAGTTTTTGATCCAGTCTAGGTATGGGCTCTGGGAAACGATAGAGGTACCTGAAAAATTGTCTTAAAGTGCACATTCCCTACGGAATTTCAATGCAGGCTCAATCCTTACAGTAATCCGAGAAGTCAAAAGAAATCTTTAGAGAGGTGGTCCGTCTGAGCCTGAGTGTTCTCCTGCCTGACTGACAGGTTAACATTCCAGCTTATTTGGGCAGCTTCACTGGCGCCGCTGTCATGCGGACGACTAGCTTTTAGTTTTTATGCCTTGTTCAGCTTGCTAACTTTGATTGTAGCTTATTTGTTTATTTACTTATTTATTTATTCATTTATTTATTTGTTTTTTTCAGTTCGCCCTTCTTCAAAGTGATCGAAAGCGGAACTTAAAGCAATCCCAATATAGACAAGAAAAGTGGATGGACCGTAGAAGGTGAGCAGTTACTTACGGCTACTTTTTATACGGATATGAGTGAGAAACAAATTTGTGCAAATAAGGATGTTGTAACCTCATTCTTGCTCCTATTAAACCGATAAATGTGTGAGTCAGCGCTTCACCCCAGCTTCTCCAATATAATCTCTCCGAATATTCGGAGTCAGGAAATAGTTATGATAGAAAGGATCCTCTTTTGAGAGAGAAACTGCCTCCGGTTGTTAATCCCAGGCAGAAAACATCACTAACCCTGTTTCATCGCCAGCTAATGGGACCAACTTCTTGAAGATCCGGAAGTAAACTGCCAGCACTCCGATTTTGTGAAGAATGGTTTTTCTTTGTTCCATTTCCATCTGTTCAAAGTCGCTGAAACGCCAGGCATCAGAAGAAAGCTCTTGAACTATTGAAATTGAGTCTAGCCACAGCAGCTACTGAACGTTCATGGAAGTGAGATGAAGAAGGGTAACTACCCTTGAAATCGTTCCACCAGGTCATCATTGAATATGAGTGATTTATCGATAACCTCATCGACTTGTGTGTTGGAAGGATGAATGTCGACGATGAAAAGAAAAAGCAACGTGCATAGGGAGTGCATACGAATGAATCTTACCCATCGAAATTTTACAGATTATTTCGAAGAGATTAGATAAGAAAGAAGATAGATAGAATAGAAATGACTTTCTTGGTTCACGTGGACGAGATGACAGGTGTTTCATTCGTTCGAATGGCTTGCGACAGCGATGCGCACTATTAGCTGATGGGTTGCGGTCCCAGACTGCGCTGCGAGACAACTAGTTAGGACAATCACGTGTTGTGGATAATGGCACCCAGCGAAGCATCTAGCTAAGAATTGTCGAGCTGTAAATGTATCGGGACAATAATTACACACCGCACATCGCGCAAGCTCGCTACTCTGCGTATGGGGCGGGGTTGCCGCAGAGTGGGCGTGGCAAATCGGGGGTTTCAACCGATGAATATTGTTTTGATGGCCGTTTTTTGCAGCGGAACTGTAGCCTATTGGGGATTTACGTGTACTGCCGTTACCAGTAGACTTTGATAAAAAACCTTCGTTGGGATACCTTCTTCAGTTCTAAGTCGCTCCCCGAATTTCAACGATTTGCTCTTCGTTAGAACGATTCAAAACCTTATACAGCACTAAATTGAAGAGATGAACAGAGGAGGCAACATTTTTGTTCCCGGTAAGGTTGCTCTCAGCGCTGGAAGGGAGGAAACGGTTGGGAATGAAACAGCAGTAGGGTTGGGAACGTATAATTTTGATAGTATCCCAATATAAAAAGACCCGCTACCCGGGGGTACTCTCATTCTATTTGTCTACTTCTACAAACTCACCCCGTTTATCGACATGGCGGTTAGTCAAGCTCTGACCAATGAGCAGTTGGATGACATCATAAATCGGCTGAACTGTGAGTCCCGTTTATGCTTGGCGAAAGTTACAGGTCCCGCATGTGATGTATGGCTGATCACGAGTAGTCTAAAGGCCAGCTCTGCTAGTCTGGATCCAATACAAAGCCATCTTTGAGGTCATGATGGAAGTGACACCATTGATACCAATCCAGTTGAGCAAACTGCGTTTACCTGGTCGAGTGGCAAAAAAAAGTCGGAGATCTAGCCTAGGCCTTAGTCTGAGGCGTCTCAGTTGGGAACTGCCGTGGTGCTATGTCGATGATGTGTTAACCTCGAGAGTTAACACATCACCACATCAGTTCAGTAACCCCCTCAGAGCTCATCCGAGATTTGAAGCAAGGTTTTCTCTATACCCGAAAAAAACCCTTACTCCTAAGATTTAGATTGCTGGCCGGGGAGACCGCTCTGGAGGTAGTCTGCTGCTTCATGCCTGTGTGGNGTTTGCTGCCTCATGCCTGTGTGTGTAGATCCCACACGGGAAATCAGTACTTCTACTGCAAGCATGGCAGTACTGAGAGCCAACGCCCACGAAGGATTCGGATACTGATACATATGATAGGCATATTTTGGTCAAAAAAGAGAACGACCGGTCCTTCCTCAACCCTCAGAGAGGATCGTAGTGAATCATGTGATAATTGCTGAGATAACATTTTATCTCTTATCCCTATCAGGCACTTCGATACTTCAGCTCATTAAATTGATACAGTCTCCCATTAGGGAATCGTATGGGCGTCCAAATCAGCATTGTTGATGGGACCTTCCAATGGCATCGTATCAGGGAGACGGGCAGTTGAATCGGTTTTCTGTGATCGATTTGCCGCGCGCGGCAGTCGCGGACCAGTTGCCTCGTCGTTGCAGTGCTAGCGTACTTCATACATTTCGATCGATATGCGAATATTATTTCTGACACGATTCTACTGTTACCTCCTTTACTCTTGTATATTTTGCTCGCTACTTCATTCTGTACATTCCTTCGCGCGCGAAATCGCTCAGCGGCGGTCAGCGCGAAGCGACAATTTCGGTTCAACTGAGCCACGTCCCATTGTACTACATTTGGAAATGAGAGTACATACATCTCAGATATCGGCATAGAAAAAAGCATCACAATGAGTACAATTCTTTTCAGCCCTTTACAATAGGTTGGATATTTGTATAGTACACGTTTTAAGCTTCCAAGAAGTCGTAACCATTATAAATCAAGTGAGTCAGATGCATGGCATCATCGTATTCATAGAATGCGTCAGAATTATGCAACAACAGTTTGATTATAAGCAAAATTTGTCGAGAAGATTAGTCGTGATTCAACCCACATGTTCTGAATCAGCACGCTCTTCTGGTTACATCAAGTTGGCTATTCAAGTCTAATGGAAAAGGTGAAGATCATGCTGCTAGCTCATCGCTCTCCACAGTAAAGGGACAAGTATGGCCGCCATCGCACGGAATGTCGGCATGGAAAACAGTCCGAGAGAGGAGCTGTGGAGAATGACACGACTCCAGGGCTTGTCGCTGTCGCCAAAAAAAGGTTTCGTCGTAATCTGAAGGATGACGTGAGTAAGATGACCAAAGAGCTCAGAATTCCGGAAAACAGCATGGCAGGGTCGCCAAAGGTCGCATGGAAGCAACACCTCATCGCCTAAGGAAAGCCGCAGTACCTTCGTGGAAGAATTAGGTAGCACGGGTGAAGAAGGTACTGGTTCTTCTTGCCAAGACGCGCACGATAGAACGCACTTGGCCGCCTTTACAATAGGAGCTGTTCGGTGTCAAGGCGGCTTATAACTCTTAAAAAGACAGGATAGTTGTCTCAACGTTTTCGGAGGCTGGAGCGTACAAGATCAGCAAGGAGTACGCCCACATTTCGTGAAGGTAATGACGTCTTCAAGCCAAAAAGCTATGAAAAGAAGAAAAAGACGTTCAAGAAGACGTTCCAAGAAGACCTTCCGGTACACAGGGTCAAAGTCGTCCAATAGAGACGGCAACAAGTACTGTCATCGCAGGGACGGTCGACCTCCTCGCTGGACTATGATATTATCAAACGTTTTCCTCTTATTTAGTCGTTCTCGCCGACCTCCTCGAAAACCGAACTGTGTTGTAATAATTCTGAAGCACCCTTCACTCACACGAACATACATTAGATTGCGCGGAAAGAATCTACCGAAATTTCGCGATAGCCCTCATTTTTCCCGGGGAAGCTGTGTGGAAGCTTCCAGCTGGTTTGGTCAACCCATTGAAATATGTGATTGTTTTCTATGGAATTTTACTAATTTCCGGCAGACTTTCCGCACAAGCTGATACAATAAGTTGTTAAACTTGAAATTGTTTGATGGAAGAGAGCTTTCTAAATTGTAGGCCGCAAATGTTTTCATGGAAGAAAGTAATTTGTGTGAATGTGAAGTACCGATAAAAGTCATTGGCGATATCCATGCTCAATATCAGGTATGGTCCTGAACGTCAGTGGTGATAGTTTCATTTAATTTGTGTATGCACAGTCTGAGACGCGCGCCGACGCGTCGCGCGCACCATACTGGAGTTGCAGAACAGCGCAGTCACTGGTCAAGGACGCCGCGTTGTGACCGCGCGCTTATGTTTTGTGGTTACTGTTGAAGAAATAGTATGAAAAGAACTGAGATTTTCATTAAATTCATGTGATTTGATTATTTAGGACATGAATCGTTTATTTGACCTTATCGGTCGCGTTCCTCAGGAAAGATTTTTATTTCTTGGAGATTATGTAGATCGTGGTCCGCAAGGTGTCGAGGTTAGTGTTACTGCTAGGAGTGAAATGTGGTCAATAAGAACGCCCTAGTCTTTTGCCTTCATTCAAAGTGTTACAACAGTGTGCGCAATATGCAAAAGCGAATATCGATTGATTTTGTGGTAGCCGTTACGCGACCGCACGCGCACGGCGCAGTGTGAAATGAAACGCAACACGTCAGCAAAGGATTCTACACGAGAGTGTTCCAAAAATAAAATTTCAGGTGGTCATCCTTTTGTTTTCCCTGAAACTTCGCTATCGAGATCGGATTTATCTACTACGAGGCAACCATGAAACTCCGGCTGTCAATAAAATTTACGGGTTCTACAACGAATGTGTTATGAAGTACGGCGCTGGTATTTGGTGGGATTTCCAAGCATGCTTCAACCGAATACCTCTGGCTGGACTCATTTCGAAAAAGGTATCTTTTCTTGGCAAATCTTCACAACAATTTCCACTTTGAGGAGAATCAAAGAAAGCAAGTGGGGTTTGGTGCGGAGGTGGTGTAGCGCCAAGGGGCGCACTGTCGCACAGGTGTGGTCACGAGTTCAAATCCCAGATCGACACCCGCCTGGTCAACAAAACCTTCCTTTCGAAGTTGGTTAATTGGTACCAGTGTCTTGTAGGAGTATAAAAGCACTCGCTTGTACATCCACAGATGTACTGTGTAAGGTCTACATACACATTTAAGAAACCATCACGATTCTGGGTGTGTGTCAAGTCGTGCGTCCGAGAGGCGCGCGGCAAATTGTGTGGCGAAGTTCGTGGTGAATTTGGACGACTGCGGCATTTATCATTGGGCCCAAATCTAAAGTAGGGTAGAAAAGTAAGGTCAGCTGATTCTACTATTCTACTGTACTTCAAAATTGGGCCCAAATTATAGGCGCTAAAGTCGTCAGAATAGGTATGAACTTCGCCGCGCAGTTTGCCGCGCGCACCCTCGGACGCACGACTTGACCGTTCCCCCACAATTCTAGATGGAAGTCAAATGCAGGGCGCATTCTCTTACACGGGATAGACTAACATGGAGAGACTTTATCCTTCATGTCAGGTATTGCCCCTTGTAAAGATCAAGAAATCTTGATAAACAGTTACCAGGCTAAGGTAGAGGGATAGCAGGTATATTCGTACAAAAGGGCTGGAACTCCTGGTCCATACACCTACGAAATGCAACACAAGCAGCGTACTTCAGTACCTTCCATTGAGTTTTTTAAGCAGTCCCAGTACGTTTGTAGGTCCTATGTATGCATGGTGGCCTTTCGCCGGAACTCAGTCATCTTGATGTAATCCGAAATATTCCACGTCCATGCGAGCCACTCGATCGTGGCTTACTCATCGACCTCACCTGGGCTGATCCCACGAATAAAGGAGATGGATGGTTTCACTCGATCAGAGGTACGTTATGTGAGGAACACACTACCAGTCTTATGAGGCATGCGTATTGCCCAGAGGTCATTACCCATTACCAGTATGATACGAGCAGTCCATATCTACGGTGTAGTTTCCCTGTGAAACCGAAATACTTCCAGGAATCAGCTATATGTTCGGGAAAGGAGTAGTGCAACAGGCCTGCCAAATGCTCGGCATCGAACTAATCATCCGAGCTCATCAGGTGAGCTAAACAGTTGGTGGCTAGATACTACCTACAGACTAGTGTACTATGCATGAGAGACCACGGTTTTAGGTCGTTCAAGATGGCTACGAAATGATGGCTGGACGACGGTTAATTACCGTGTTTTCAGCTCCAAATTATTGCGGACAGTTTACAAATGCAGCAGCGATCGTATGCTTAGACGAGGATCTAGAGGTATGGTAGAGATACATGCTGCCCCGAGGGTCTAAAATGTCCCTGCTACTCATCCAACTCCTTATTCTTCCGCTCTGAGCAATAATTCGAGCAGCGAAATGACCAACAGGTTCGCGGTTTTGTTGTTTCTGGCGCTTTGCGGAGGAAATACACCGAGAAAGCGTCTGGTTCTCAAGAAATTACTAGCCCTATTGAAGCTCTATCTTTCCAACTTAGGCCTAGTTAATTGAATTCTCTTTCAGATCTCATTTCAACAGCTTAAGATGCAAATTCCGGCAAATTTGGCACCAAAGGCTAGGCCTTGCCCAATAATTGCTAGTGATCCTAATGCAGCCGCTGCGAAAGCAGACAAGGAAACCATCAAGCCGTTCACAGTGAGTTGACCAAAAACAATGAATACCCCTAGGTAGGCGTGCTAAACACATGAGGGCATAGCTAACGTACTGCAGCTTCCCTATTGGTGGGCATTAAAGCTGAGTCCGCCAGTGAGAAATCGCTGTTGCACAGCAGATCGACCTTCATATTTGCTGTGCAATATGTCTATCCATCCTTCGATTAGCGTCGAAGTCACACATCCCTTTTAGGGCTTCAAAGGAAAGCAAAAACCGGTTGAAGAGGATAAAACACAAATGGGCGTTCCTTCCGTCAAACCACCATCGCCTACCGCTGGTGCACCAGTAGAAGGTAGTTCGGTAAGTGGTTAGCAGTAATTATAGAGTTCAGGGTAAGGCGGAAATGGTACCAGTGGAAGAGGTCAATCAAGGGTTATAAACAAAATGAAGCCGTTTTTCAGAGTCCAGATCAAGGGAATAAAGAGCAAGGTTCACCTAAATCAGGGCCGACTTAACCGTTACTTTCGTTCATCATATTCTACAACGACGTTGGTATTGCGAGAAATAAATGTGATGAATATTACCAACCTATAACCTTTCAAGTTGTGATGAACACAAGTTCGGATCTATTTTTGATCTTCAACATCACAGAACATTATTTCTACCAAAAAAATGTTGATTGCAGGCTTAAAACTGCTCCCCAGGCTGGACTCGAACCATAATAAAGTTCCCATTCACCTACCCCCGACTTAAAAACTGAAGTGTAAAGGGATAAAATTTTGCAAACATCTACGACAATTAGAAAACTGCTTCCTTAAAGTTTTCCTCTCGGGGTGTAACAGAAGTTTTCTAGAAGCCCATTCGTGAATTGCCACCAATGAATGAGTCATTTCGAGCTGCGCCTGTAAGGAAAGAATCGTTTAGTGAGCTTTATTTGCAGAAAAAAAGAAGCAATATACATAGCAACGAAAGAAGATGGGATGAGAGCAGTATTATCATATATGAAGTAGTCAAGACATCAAATAAGAACTCTGAGCTTCAGTCTAAGGATGAAGTGTCTATAATTACTTTGAAGTCCCACAACCACTTCACCTGAACCCGTAATTTGAATTGTACAAAAGTAGGAGGAACAAAAGTGGCTGATTAATCTTTAGGAACCGATTCATTGAGTATCAATCGATAAAGACAACCCTAATTGATCTCACCGTCCTCACGTGAACGTCTCTTCATATCTTTTTTGTCAGGATTCTGCCCATCTTCGTCATTTGACTTCGATTGGCCAAATACAGCCATAGCCTCGACAACATAGTCATGAACATCATTGAGGCAGCTTCTTCTCGTACAACAGTGCATCGCCGCACTGATGAGTTCATCGGCGTTAGCTGAAAAGTAATTGGATTTAGCAATGAACAGGTAGATCAGTAATTATCAGAAGGTGTAGAATTCGCTTCGGCCTATCGATTCCACTTTTGAACCGAAAAATAATTCAGGCGATGAGCATGTAGGTTCGGGAGTACAATTAAGGACGAAACACAAGAGGTGGAAGAGAGACAACAGTCATTGCGCGAGAGGTGCGCTGGTACCGTCACAATCAGGCCCCAAGTTCAGTTGTTTCGCCTTCAGACTGTTTTTGTTCTCATTCTGGTATAACGATTACTAGATCATCGTGCAGTGATGACCCTTACGGCCAAAATTGTATGGAGCACGATGATATATAAATTTTGTGGCTAACATAGTATCTAGTTGTCATCACTCACCTATACAGACGTTCACGAAATCCGGCAAGAAAGTGATAGCTTGTCGAGTAATATCAAAATCATTACTTTGCATTGTACTGATGTAAGCTTCTTTAAGTTGGCATCGCGTCTGTAACGAGTATCTCTCTTGTTGAGCAAAATATTGTGAAATACTACTTATTCATTCATAGTTAAGTGTCCGCAACTACAATAAACCAAAAGATAATGCTCTAAACCCTCATAAAGCTAGAAAATATCTGTAAAAATACTAAGGCAAGGATTAATTCTTTGTCAGAGTTGGAAATTGTGGTAATTCACAACAAAACAAACTTGATAGACAAATAAGTAAATAAATATAAGTCCACAATCTAAAGGGTGGAAGATGTACCTGAGGCCTTTGACTGATTATGTCGAGAGCAAAACCAAAAGCGGCAGCTCGGACCGATTCTATTGGTGAACGCATTAATCGAATAACATGGGGAACCAGCTGCTCACAACTAAAATGCTGTTGCCGTCGATGAATTGCCAAAAAACTCAAACGGATGGAAAAACTAGGCTTACCATTCCGGAAATCGTCGAATGGCGAACTCTATGTCGTCTATAATGTCATCATGTTGGAACGCCATTTCAGACATGCTCATACGTAAATGTATGGTTTCCATCGCTGACCTTTATATCAGTAGCAATTTCCCTATTTTTCAACGAAGACAACCTAAAACAACTAGTCAGTAAGAGATTGTTAGTTCAACCGAGGCAAAAAAAGAAGCTGGCGAAGTTGGAAACGCAGTTAAATCCTAAAAGGTAGAGGTAAATACCGTTTCGGGTAAGTAACTATTAAATTTATATAGATTTCGGCCCTATAGAGCAGGCGACTACGGTGAGGCTCTTTGGAGCATGGGTAACATAGCCCAGATAGTTTTGAAATTTCATTTCATGGAAGCAGAACGAGGGGGAACCGAGGAGTCACCACCGCTGACGGTCACAGAAATTTCTATCCTCTTTTATTACTGATTACTTTTCAACTACTTTATCCTTGGTGTAGGCTTCTCAACCTGTTTCCTTATTGCCGCAAACCTCCCACGCCGCTGTCCAGTTTCTGCCCCTCATCTAACTATTATACCATACCCAAACCTACCTCTGTATATTCAACTACAATTTATAGAGCCAGAACCGAGACACAAAACTTTCTACACCTACAAATAAATATTTGTCTAAAAATAGCTGCCCAGGAAATCTAGCAGAAATTCCGTGCTCCCCTTGCGATTGCGTACCGCCCCTCGACGTGGACGGCATTGGAGCGCGATTGCTATCTGCTTTAGGTTTAGCCGCGGCTATGAAACATTTTCAGGATTTCCTTTTTCCGTTCCCGNGTTTTTCAAGGGTTCGAATACATTTGTTTTACATCATGCGTTAAATTTATGTAAACCTTAAGGATGACATCGGGTGGTGGGGAGTCGACCTCCCCGCGTATATTTGCTCCAAGTCCATTTGCTTTTGATGACTCGCAATTATGCTTCAACAAAAATCACTTTGGTCGGCCAGACTTCAATGTTCAACGTTTTATGAACCTAGCCAGACGGTGAGTTTCTAGCACTTTACCTTTAGAATCCCTCAATGGGAATTGTTTAAGGGGTAGTGCTACCGATTTTTAATGTTTCTTTTCAGCCGAGCTGGTCTCAAGCAAATACAGCAAGATCTTCGGGTGTATTTGAAGAGTGTTCAACATTCGATGATCGAGTTGATCAATGATGACTATGCCGATTTCGTTCACTTATCTTCTAATCTTGTTAGCTTGCAGAGCACAATTGACAAAATTGAAAGCGATATGAACGTAAGTGCTCAGATAGAGACTGAAACATGCATTTAATTGTTTTTCCAGATTAAAGTAATATTGCTTACATCTTACAACTCAAACGAATAATATCACAGTTAGAACGATCTAAATGAGCGGTGTGTCGTTATGGGTTTTATTATACGTGACCAAGTCCAGGGTCGAAGAACTTGATAGTGACTTTTGGAATGAAATTCTAGTAAAAGAATCCTCAAACATGGGATTAGGTCACTTATGTACCTGCAAGGAAGCTGCTTTCCAATCATTATTGATTCTCTATGGCATGACTGAAGTAGGGTTTCTAAATTGTAAAGAATCATGCACTGCGGAACTTCCGAGAATACGACGTTTTCAAGAAGCCTCATATTAATAGGATTTGTTCTGTAGTTAGGCTAGGCATATTATGAAGTACCTGTTAAATTCATCCTGATTCCAGACTATATGGTCAGATTTCGAAAGCAGCACCAGTGATTCCGTTCGCACGGCTGAACGTGTCGAATCATTTTGCGTGGAACTCTCACAGAATCGAGCATCGCAGGTTGGTTTTCGCAGTTTGTTTATTTTATCCACCGCTCTATGGGTCAGGGGTGCTTCATATACGTGAGAAAGAGAAAGTTCCCCCACCTGTTTGCCATTTCGGAAGAATGTTGTTATATGACCTTATGCAGAGCTACCTTCAACCAAATGCTAGGCTACTACACATTTTATTGGGAACTCGATAGTTTTAAAGTTCAAAAATAAATTTCGTTCAAATCTGCTTTGTAGGTCGAGATTCGTCATCGAATATCGTTCTTGTCTGCTCTTCAACGACTTTCCAGTCTTATCCATAATGTGCCCGAATCAGTTGGTGCTCTGTGGTACGTGTTGCCAATATGTCTTTTTCGTTTATCATGCTATCCAACTACACTAATTTATTACTGCTTGATGTTAGATTGTTTAGGTTGGAGAAAGTATCATCGTGTTTAGTTGATGCTAGCTCTTATAAAGAAAATCTTGTGGAGGATAGCAGGGAAAGCAAGATGCTCAACAAGGTAGCTCCTTTTTGATTTCGTTATCCCTTGATTACTTTGTATTTGTTTGTTTTGTTCATTTTTTGTATCATATGCCTTCATAGGGTTTCATGATTGTAGAGGATGCAGCACATTAGAAGGCAATTTTTCTGCTTTCCACTTTTTGGTTGTAGCAATTTTTTATTTATCCTCTTCATGGCTAACCGAAAAACACTTACGTAGTGAATAGGCGTACATGAGCTCACGGATGTTGGGCTTGCGGCTCATCATGACTTTATTACTGAAAAAGAAAGCAAACCTTCCGGCGGTATTGAATATGACAAAACCATTGTGTACATAAGTAAACGAATCCAACCGGGAAAAAAATTCTTAAAACTTTACACATTTCGTCGTCACTGTAGTTACGCATCTCCCTGTAAATTGAAAAAATAATCGTAATGTGATGCGCCTCTGGGGTTTCAAGGTAATATCTGGCGAAAATAGGGTCTCTAACTCAATCTTCTCTACTTCTTATTACTCATTTCGCAACAACGTTTTGCTCTGTTCAGCTGCTTACACGACTGGAAACAATTTTGTGTGACGAAGGCGTACGAAGCGCCAGTGGAGATTGTGCCTCATTACCACACGTTCTGTCGTTGTTATCATTAGCGGATTGCTCTCACTCCCTTACTGCCCGACTCGTGTCAGACTCGATTTACCCGAAGCTGGTTCAGCCTGCTAAAGATCATTATGAAATGCTGAAGGATGTTCTCAAAGGCGTCAATAAGGTGAGCTTCTGGTTGATCAATCCGACTGCTGTTCAATCAGTTCTCCCGACTAACCAAGCGTCTGTAATTTTCTATTTCACTTTTCATCCAGATGCGTACAAATTGGAACGAAATCCTTGGTCCGAAATATACCGGGCAAGTACAGGCTTTCCTTGAGCAGACTCTTCTCACATTTCTGCTTACCTTCATCGACAAGGTAGTTTCGCTGAAATAACGAAGCGGTTGTTTTGTACGCAAGAATTTTCTAATAAGTTTTGTTTTCTAGTGCATGGGTACGGTAGCGGTTCCTACGAACACGTCGATGTTCCATCGTTGCTTCACGGCAACACAAGAGTTTGTCGAAAACTGGCCACATCATCCACACTCGAGGTTACCCACTAAACTCTGGCCAATTTCCTTAACTAGTTTATTACTCAAAGCTTTTGAAGGACATTGTTGAAGTCGATCCGAGACAAGTTCAATTTGATCGTGTACTTCAAATTGGTCACTCACAAAGCCGTTCGTCAAATAGAGAATGAGATGGCTCCAGAAGCGTTGAAAATCGCCTCGGGTGATGAGGTTAGAATCTTTGTTATTTTATTTTTCGTTTAGCCAGGTAACAGTTCTCTTCGTTCCGAGCACATCTTTACATTTAATGCGATTTGGCTTCATTAAATCTACCATACTTTATTAAGCTGTTAGAAGGAGAAGTACTATGTGATGTCTCTTCAACGATTCTACGAACTGTCGATACGGTCTGGGGAGACGACGTGTTCCTTTATCCTATCGCTGATAAGTTATGGGATTTTACGCTGAGACTGCTCGGAAAACATCTAGCCTGGGCAAGAACGCTTATTCAGTAAGTTTTTTTTCCTAGTAGGGATAGAAATGCGACTGAATCCAATTGGAAATTATCTGAATTAGTTGTAACTGTTATTTGAACCCAGGGAGAGTGTTTTTCAGAGCCGCTACGACGGATCCGACCGCTGAACTTGGTGGAGTAGAGGCATGGCGTGCCCTTCTCGCCGTCCGACATGATCTTTCCACTGTAGCGTCAAAGGTCT
Organism: Haemonchus placei; assembly: GCA_900617895.1. Taxonomy (NCBI): domain Eukaryota; kingdom Metazoa; phylum Nematoda; class Chromadorea; order Rhabditida; family Trichostrongylidae; genus Haemonchus; species Haemonchus placei. The sequence continues at coordinate 16,127 of UZAF01016913.1, forward strand.
TCGACTTGTCACTAGAGACTTTATGGCCGAAACTCAGGTGAGTAGCCTCGCGACTGTAAATAATGTATCTCAAGGTAGTCGATGGCTCAATATTGCAGGGACTTAGATGTTGATACAACGCTTTTCGGTCAGTGTTTAACTCGATTTAATCTTCTCGTCGATGCAGAATGTGCTAAGATAGATGATCATGTGGTCAAACTGGTCTCCTCTTCATTGTCCAAGGTTTTCATCCTTTTGCTATATGTCTTTTTCTAAAATAGTTCCTTTGTTGTACATGTTCATGTTTAAGGAGTTTGACAGTGTATCCGATGTCCCGAAGCAGTACAGATGGACTAAGAAGCCATCACCTTCCACTCATTCGTCGTACATAACTGCTGCCCACTCGAAGTTCGATGACTTTGTGGGTGAATTGTCCAAAAGAAATCATCCCAAGGCTGAACAATTGGGTCGTTCTGCTTTGATGGCGGCCTATATCCGGCTCGTCTCTAAAGCGGGAGAGGTATGATGATGATGCAGAGTTTTTTTCTAAAAATAATATTCAAGTAATCAGACGTGTGATTATCAGGTACTTGATAGCGTTGATGCCACCGGTTCAAGCTTGTCGCGGTTTAAGCGTAAAGCAGGGACCCTCGATGGGACGTCAGATGATGATAAAATCCGAACCCAGGTTAGTAGTAGTGGTATTGAGCGAGAGCACTCCTCCACGGGCCTTTTTCTCAGTTTTCACACTTTGTTCTTTTGATTGTACAGGGCAAACATAAAGCTTTTTTATGTTCTGTAAAGTGGCGTGGAGTGGCGTCACAGTAGTAGGCAACCAAAAAAGTTTGTGCTGTTTTTTCTAATTTATTATTTCTATGTAATGTATTTACAAAACTGATTATGGTAGGAGGGAATATTGCATATTCTTTGATGCTCGATTCATGCAGAGTCATTCAGTGTATCTCATAAATTTAAGTAGTGCGCTATAAGTTTCATAGTCCACAATTTGGCCAGCGAGCGGTCGCGGGCCAAATCGTGGACTATGAAAACAGTCTAAGAACCACGCGGGAAACTCTAGCACGTTTACGATGGGAGATTCTGCTTCGCCTTCCATATTCACCAGGTCTTGCCCCAAGCGACTATCTCCTGTTTTTCTCCTGAGAAGAGCTTGAAAGGGAGTGAAATCGATGTTTAGCTCCAAAACTCGAGACTTTTACCAAAGTGGAGTATACCAGCTTGTTTCACGATGGGAGATAGTCATTCTTGCCGAAGGAAACCATTTTTCAGATCGGACTTTAGTTAGGCCGTTTTTTGTATATTTATTTATCCACTTGCAAAACTGCACGAACTTTTTTGGTCACCCGATATTATCGCACTCTCATGCTGTTCCTCATTTTTCTATTTTTTCAGTATTTTTCTTTATTTTTGCTCACTGTGGTTAATACTTATGTGCATGTGTTGTTTTACGCAGATCTATCGAGACTTGTCATTTTGCGAGGCAAGGGGATCAGAACTGGACGTTGTAGTAGAAGGGATGTCGAAATTGATACAGCGGTCGAGACCTGAGGCTTTAGAAGCGAGTACAAATGGTGGTACGAAGGAAACGACTCCTGTACCTTCAGAAACAGTAGAGGTGCCGAGTACGGGTGAGCTTTGATTCCATTCGGATTATTCTCGAGCCTTTGTTTATCAATATAAAGTTGTAACTATCTCATAAGCGCTTTTGCGGAATTATATTTTTTATTCTGTTTTTTTTTTNTTTTTTTTTTGCAGAAACTATGCCGGAAGCGGCTCCAAACACATTGAACTCGGAAACAAAATCGTTCGCACCAGATCAAGAAGCAAAACCGAGCATTTCGGAACCAGATCCTCCCACTTCGGACCCATCCGCTCTTTCATAGCTGCGACTTTTCCTCTTATTGGTTATCGTAGGCATATTGTACCGGTCAATGCCTTGTATCGACATTAATTATAAATTTATTTTTTTTCTGTGATTATTGGTAATTTTCTGTGATACTATGAAAAGAATCGTATATATTATTAAATTTAATTATTAATGACGGTAATATTCGATGTTATTTTCCATATAAACTTTCGCATAAATTGATTTTGCTTCAATTTTCTATTTTGAAATGGTCGCAGTCAGTCCATGGAAATGCTTCATTGTGAAGAAAAGATACCAGCATTTACTGCAAGGCTTTTCTTTTCATAAATAGGTCAGAATGGCCGCTACATGGGCAGATATCCAGCGCCTTGTCTCCGATTTGCAGAGGGTGCAACTTTCACAGTCGTCTAAAAAGTTAGTATTTTCCTGCGGTAACCTGTTACTCACTGTTAATCGTTCTTGGAGAGCTTTTTTTTCAGCAATTTGGAAGCTTTTCATTCACTTCCGAGTGGGTTACCCTAATTCTTAGGTCTAGGAAGTTTGTGTACTGTCATGCTTTACGTTTTATCATAACAGTGGTATCTTTTTGAGCAGGATATCATTCTTTAATGACCAATATTTACTGTTTTGTTGCAATGCCTTCTGCGCTCCTGCTTGAGGGGTAGGTCTTATCGGAATGCTTGGGTGGATAAAGCAACAGTATGTTTTTTTTTNTTTTTTTTTACCGTAAATGAAAGAGGGCAAAGATGCTCTATTCAATAAGTAAGGTGAGATCGTTAGTTGTAGATTGGTACGTGTTAATGTTGTAGGTACTTTTGAGTAGGGTAGGGTACCATATCTTGAAGTTGTTAAAGTTACTGAAAATTGAGGTTATGTTGTATTATAATAGTTATGGAATGATTCGCGACTGACCATGGAACGTATTGATGGCGAAATTGGACGGAAGATTTTCTTATGGCTATGAATATTTTGGTCGACGTTTTTTAATTGCAGGATAGTGCGCAGATCTGTCTCCGTTCTGATACTCTCGAAGAGTGATACTTTTATGCATAGATTCCTTAGAGTCCCTGGAATTTCAACGTCAAGCTCAGGGTAATTTAATGCATATGTTTTTAGGCTATCAGAAGCAAACTGTGTGGAGGTGGTGTCGAAACTCATTCAAAGATCGTTGATCGATGTTGTGTTCACAAGAGATGGACATTCATACATTACTAAGAAACATCTAGCCACTGAGGTTTGTTCCTGATCCTCTCTGTTCAATGTTTTTCTTAGTTATGGGGTGGGGTTGAGTAAGATAAACTATTTGAGTCCTATGCTCAGTTTTTAGGTGCGAAATGAATGCGTGGCCTTGGGTGGAAGGGCCCCTCTTACCGATATAGCCACCTCATTGAATGTTGATCTTGAGCATGTAGAACGTATCGCTCATCAACTTGCTGCAGAAAACACTGAGTTCAAGATTTCTGGAGGCGAGCTATTTGCCGAGTGAGTAAAATTTTTTTAAAGATTGCGTCTGACGCTGTTTCATGATTATCTGCTGCTTGGAACGAAAAAGATGACAATGAAGGAATATTCTATGTTCCTACTGCTCGTCGTTGAGCCATAGTTCTTTTTTGTGGTCAGAGTTGGAATAAGAGCGGGTCGTCCGGTCCTGTCTCCATTTTGGAGTCATATTCTTATGGAAAGTGAGAGAGATCAGATAAGGGGGAATTCATGGGCTTCAACCAATTCATTTGAGAATAGATTGAATGAGAAGAAAGCTCTGTTGGCTTTAATCAAACCATTTGAAGTGTCCTGGACTTCTATAAATGGTGGTATTTTTGAATGCGTGTATGGCCTATACAATGAATTGCGGTGACCAGCCGATGCACAAATCAGAGCCTTTATCCTCCTGGACGAATTTGATACCTATTAACCGAATCCATAATGACAAAAGTGAGAGGGACAGGTCTTGAGGGAGTATCGACTAGAATTGAATCCCCTGACCATGCATGTTTGATTATGTGACTTGTCCCTGTGGCTGCTTGTGACTACTACCACAAAACGTCCACCTTATTGACAAGGTTGATGAGTACGGAAATTATTTCAGGGAGTATGTCACCAATTTGCAAAATGAACTCCGAACTCTTCTCGCAGAACATGGTTACCAAACTTTGTCGTCGCTGTGTAAACACTGGAATCTGTCACAGGTATTTTAGTTCTGTGAAAGATAAGTTTTCGAGGAAAACTGCCGAAACTGCGATTGAAATAAAAGCTATTAGCAAGAACCCTACCAAAAGCCACTTAGGAATTGCTGCGGTCTTTGTTGCTCGATCACCTCCCAACTGACTTCAGTGGAGTTCTCGAAGGTGACACCATTTTCACGCAAGAATACTTGGAGGCACATAAAAACTTATTGAGAGCATTACTTTCGGCTATTACCAAGTAAGTCCGTTTTGTTCTATAGATTTCCTTCTTCCAAGTAATTTTAAAGCGTTAAAGGCCTGTTGCCATAAGCGCAATACAAGGACGAGTCGGATTACCCACTAATCGATTCTGGTGTGCTTTCGACGCTCTTTTAGCAGAAGGCGAGGTTCGAGCTTTTGCCTAATCCAATTGGATCAAAAACTTCAGTCACTCAGTTGTCCGAACTTCAGGTTCCTGGAAGGTTGTCCGGGTCTCGATCGTCACCCAGCTGTAACTATGTACCTCATATTCATGACCAATTGGTCCGAGTGTATGTGCAGAATACTTTCCGTCAACAGGAGTTTATCCGTGAGTTCACCACAGTTACTTTACCTTTGTAGTCTTATTATTACGATTGTTACTGGACCGATCCAAATGGGTTCGGAATGCACTTTGTTCAGAGACATCTGCATTGAAAAAGCTCGGTCTCAGCGAAGGTGGAATCGGTGGAAAGAATGGACAAATCGAACAGATTTTAAAGCAGGACAATAACGAAGTGCAAATCCAGACGCTATCTTCCATTCTGCTTTCAAAGGCCTTACTTCAGCAGTGTTTCACGGCAGTAAAAGGTACTGTCTAGAATACCACAATTTCTGTAATTTTGATGATCGAGCAGTGAATAGACTGCTTGCATGGCTGGTCGCGTAACGCAGTGAAGCTTTTGATCCGTGTGCTTTCGTCTCGTTTCATTGACAATCCTTTCCTTAGAATAATCTCTACCAATCTCTGAAAGGTTTCTACTTCGATATAATGCCTGTTTCGGCCGCCTCGCGACCGCTCGTATCCCTGTGCCGCCATTTTCACTTCAATATAGTCGTCATTTTTTAGAAGCTGTACGGGAGTCGGACATTTGCGAAGTCCAGTCAGCGTTGCAGTCTTTGGCTATACCCTTCGATGATGCGGATTTGATAACAATTTCGGAGCAGGTGGCATCTACGGAAGGTGATCTGCACAGTGCCGGAACGTACGTCTTCTCAGATCGGATGCTGTCTAAGGCTGTTGAAAGGCTAAACGGCCGTATTGATGCATGGGCACATGAACTGGTACGTGTAAGTGTAGTTCGAATTGTAGCTTGTACTTGTAGTGAAGCTTGATGATATTATGACTGGTGGGATATTTGACCTTCTTCTGTGCCAGCGACACCTTGAAATGAGCTGCCGCCAGACACTGACCTCATGGTAGCGGAGGTTAAACGATGATAAATATAGAATTAATGAATATTACTGAAAAAGTATTTAGATGGGTCGTATCGAACAAGAACGAAAAGCTCCTCAGCAGCAGAAGAAAGTTGTCGAGGTGAGTTGCGATCGATGGCAGGAAAAAATACTACTCGCTGTAGCTGGATCAATAGTTTTTTGATGAATTTACAAACCCGTGTGCTTGAACCCGGTTATCTGCCCTTCGTTTATGGTGATAGCTGTTTTTATAGGTGGATAATGACTGGGGAGACTCGAAAAAAGGTGGAGGAAAGAAGAAAGGCGGTCGAGGTGGTGGTGGAGGAAAAGGAGCAAAATCTGCTGCAGCCTCTCGAGAAGAGCCATCTGCCACGTCTATAGGCGTTCCGCCAGAGGTCTGGATACGACTTTTATTGGCTTTTGTTATCATTTCCTAGCAAATATATAGAATTGCTTTGTGAAACTTTCTGCTATATATTTCAGACCCTTGAAGAATGGATTCTTGGAATTGAGGTAGTACCTGAAGATATCGTGACGGATGTAGTGGAGCGAGTCGCTCCCCAGGTAGAATACAAGAAAATTTAGCGGTGGTCTTTTTTCATGTAATTGATTCAAACTCAGGTCGATGACAAAATCCGTGCACGCCTCACTGAAATAGCTGCAGCTCAACAGAATGCAGCTGCGCAATCGCAAAAGAAGAGTCTGGCACAACTCCAACAAAAAGCTCAAGGGCTCTATTCTTCCATATGTATGTTCGAGTCAGCAAGCTCATCATTTCCTGGTAGGTTTCCGGCCTAAGTTTTTTCTGTCGTGTTACTGGGGCCGAGCTCAAACTGAGGAGTTCGTGTCTGAAGGATTCTCTGCAGGGTGTAGCGTTACACTCGGTGTTTGATAAGAAATGATATGCTACTCTAAGGAAGAGTACACAAGCCTGTGTTTCAGTGTTTTGCGGGAGAAGTGCGCAGCATTGATGAGCTCTACTAGCCACTTTATTCTATATTTTTATTCAATTTAGACTCACTTCGTGATGAACTTCGCCAGTATTTGCTCCGTACAATGGGCACGGATCTAGCCAATGCGGTTCTCTCGTGCGCCTCAGGGACAGAAAATGCAGGCCAACTGAAAGAGAAGGTTTGTTGTTCACTGTGAGACGGAATGCTGTCTGTTATTCACCCAGAAATGGTAGGTAAGTATTATAAACTCCGTTTGTAAACCTTCACTGGCTGGGAGAAGCATTGCGATTGGCACTGGCTATAGTTGAAGTAAATTAGTCTTATTTATTTTGCCTTTTTTTATTGATGTGACATGTGTTGCAGCAACGAGAAGATACAATTTCTTCATTACCAACGGCTTTGCGTGACACCATGAACGCCCTTTATACCTCTTTACGAGGTGAAGACCTCGATGCGTTCCATTCAGCCGTTTTCGATCTCTCATCACCTACTACACTCTCAATTGCACTGAAGCAGCCTGATTCGAAAACTAGGTATGTGAGTACTTCGGTGTTTCTTCAGAATGCTCATTTTACGAATTTAAAAAATTTATTTAAATAGAGCTGAAGTGCTAGAAAGCTATGTTGCTGAACTGAAGGAACAGGTGATGGCCCAGACCGAACCGGCTGCAGTATTGCTGTCTTGTGTTCTCTACCTATTGGCAAAGCATGGAAAACCAGTAACTGCAAGTGGGCGATTTGTTGCTCAGTTGACACCACAGTTAAACGGATCTGTGGAGCAGGTATATTTCTCAGAGAATAATTTGATTACCTTAGGTGGGTAGCCTGCAGCCGAATAGCAGAGAGTATTCCGTCTGTCGGTGCCTCATTTGAACTCTAATGTGTCAGAATTGAGAGGCATGATGAACCTTGTAGAAATCCTGATTTTGGTATTCAAATTGAAAATTCTATGCTGTCGTCGGATTTGAGATAGAGCCGCTTCCAGATGTGTGAATCAGCTGTAGGATAAATTTAAGAGCCGGAAGAATGGGCTGGGTAAGACCCTAACCGGACGGAATTCGGTCGTTATCAATTGATGAGGGATACATCCTTTAGTTTACTTTACTTTACTCCCAATTTACGCACGAATAGATCCTGTGTATAGATTTTTCGTGCAATCATTACCCATTCTGAAGTACGGGAGGTGATTTTATTTCAGCCTCTATACGATCTATTGGTGTCCGCTCAACGACTGGTCGTACAGTGCTTGAAGAACAAGACTGATGAGGTGGCTAAGGACATGCTGTCATCGGAAATTGAGAGCCTAAAACAGATGGTGCTAAGTTGAACGCCTTTCCCCTATTAGCTGTTTTCTTTATGTTTTGCTCTTCCGGCTTTTCCGTTGTCTTACGGTTTTTTCTCAGTGGTAGCTAGAATACTGTGATTTATTGAGAGTCATGTAATCTTTTGATCTGTCACATTGCCATTTGCAAAGTTTTGTTTTTCTGGGTGAGCTTTTAGAAAAAATTGACAAGAAGGTGCCCTAATTTCTACCGATACTCCAAATGTTTGTTAAATTTTCAAAGGAAAAGCTTCCCAACCAAAAATCGTTCCTGAAGCTCATCCTGAAAAGCAAAACTGAATTGCAGTAGAGTTATTTATTTAAGTAGTCGTCTAGTTAGTTGTCCTTTTAATCTATTGATCATCTCTCCCTGTTTATCTTTTTCCTACGACTTCGGTGATGGTGAATGGATATTTCTTTATTTGTTTTCGCTATAAAAGAGTGATCTTGAATAGTGTGGATATTGGATCTTTTAATCGCTGTTCTACCATAGAATGCATGGACAACTCGCCCTAGCATTCCAATTGGTTTTCAGCGGAATATTTGCGTAGGAGCTCTCTTTGTCTGCCAGTGCTGCCAGTACGTATGCTCACCATGGTGATCATCTTTGAACTGACCAAGCACTCAAAGCTTCATGAATATTTTTTCCTCGGGCTGGTCTTCGGCCAGTCGGGTTACATTATTGGTCCTGTCCACGACTGAATTCTATATAAGTCAGGGTTTTGCCTTAGACTTCGTAGTGGTCGTGCTTCTGTAGGGGGAACTGGGCAGAAGGGCAGAAGGGCACGCGGGTGAAGGCAATGAATTGACGGAGCTTTCTCAAAATTACTGGGATTTTAGTTTTTGTTTTGACAATGGTACTTCAGAAACAATAGTCCAGGGAGAATGAATTGAGCAGAGCTCCTCTGAGTCTCCTAACAGACTAGGAAGGATGCATTATATCAGCTTTTCCAACTGGAATGTTTTTTACAACTTGATGAAGGGGTTCAAGCCATCACTGACAAGGTTAAGGTGGCTCATGTGTTTACAAATTTTTGACTTGAAGATTGATGATTAAGGATTTCAATGAGCGGTATAAGATGAAATAAAATAAATCAACTAAACGATAAGATAGATTAGTTTATTTTAATTTAATTTGATTAAGAAATTAATCTATAATAAAATTTCAATTAATTATTATTATTATTTACTATCATATATATTATTTATTAATTTTGATAATTAGAGAATTGAATAATCCAAGATGGATTTGTGAACGGCTATTTGAATAGAGATCAGAAATAAGTTGGACATGAGTTCAGCTGCTGCGAGATAGTGAATTTCCCACATTTGAAACATTTTGGGCTAGATGTGACCTGTATGGGAACTTGTATATATTCGGTATTTATCCCGTGTTAGGCCGGTTCTGAACCCATGACTTATCTCAACGTACAGTGTGGGAAGGGTAGCAGTGAGAAGCCTCAGTACCCCACAGAGGCCAAAAGGTCAAATCTGGGGTTGAATCCGATCTAGTTCAGGAGGCCTCATCCCTTGAATTCTTATGTTTCCAATTGAAAAATTCCCATGGAAGAAAAAAACCTCTGCCGTTCTTTAACTGGCCCTACAAATTATCCTGTTTTCCAGTAAGCATCCACCTGCCATTCTGTCTCATCTATCTAAAATCCGAATGTATGGCGCAGTCCTGAAGGAGGATTGACCAGTGGTAACCCTTCTACAGGTAATGTATTGGCGAGTGGCGCGCTACCACCCACGCATCGCCACGAGTTTCAGCCCCGAATCGGTGTTCGCCCAAGCCACCAAACCATCCATTCCTCCGGGGCCGGCTAATTGGACGAGACTCGTCTGGGAGGGTGAAAGCACTGTCTTGTACAACGGCTGGCCACCGCAATCGATTGAATAGGCCACATACGCATTCAATAGCCACTACGATTCTGAATGGAGGTCGAAGGCATGGGCGCATCCCTCAGACGAGATTGTTGAACGCCCGAAGACTTTTCTCTTATATCCTTTTCTTTCTTCGGATATTTCAATTTCAGCTTACAACTTTTCTCACCTTTTTCTATTTTTTTCTCTTCAACTACTGGATTTAAAGTATATCCGATGGTGGTGATACCTCGGCCCATGTCTCTTTATAGTTCAGACTCCTAAGCTGTTTTTCGTCCAGCTAATTGTTATTAGTTCACCTTCAGTTCGGCCAATCTCTCTTATGATCAAAGATGGCTGTGTCTCCTGGATATACTCTATTCTTAAACGCCCTTATCCCGTCCTTGATTCGTAGCCTTTCAAAACATTACTAAATCCATGTTTTTCATTTTATTTTACCCTATTACCAGCTTTATGCCCTTGCGTGGGTAAGGGTATTGAACTGGGACGAAGTAATCAGCTTCACCCACACTACTTGTAAACAGCTAGTGCAGGGTTTTACTAACTGCCAATATCAATCAGGAAATGAAAGAAAAATCTATGGAATCCATGCAAATACAGATTAATAGGATACTTGTTAGCGTGGGTGTTTTTGCAAAAACAAGAGCAGCGCAGAAACGATGTACTAGGTTGTGCGGAAAGTCTGCCAAGAAATTTGCAGTAGTCCAGGTTTCTTCTGGTGATTTCTGGGAGCTTTCATAGGGTTTCTATGTAAGGGCCCTAACCACGTTACGCATAGCATATCCGACTACCTGTTCCTTGCTTGTTCAACGCTATAATGGCTGAACCATCTATCCGTACTCAACCCCTAGACCCTTAACAGTCCAAAGTCGGCCACTCCGCCTCTGAAACCCTTTGAAACCCGTGTCAAGCATTTGGCCTTGAAGCCTATCCTCAGCGGCTTGATATATTGTGCATGGAAGTGATTAGGGGCCTTCTGAGTGTTTCTATGGATGCTTCCAGAATAACTCGAGAAGAATCTGGATTATTAAAAGGTATTTCTAGCATTACTTTTAGCACAATGTCTTAGAAAGTATTCCCGGGAATAAGGTTGCAAGTATCTTTTCACGAGAGGGCGAGACCCAAAATTCATTCATAGGTTCTTTATTTCCAAAAAAATGTCACGAGTGTTTATATGAAAAGCTCCTTTGAAGGCTCCACACTCACGGTTCTCTTGCTTATCTCAAATGGGCAGGTAGCATACGATCATTTGTGCTTGATCTACAGGGACCATTTTTGGGAGAGTAGAATTACACATTTGTAGTGATGCCCTTTTGTACAAAAGGAAACGGGGCATTTTGGCATTTCCTCGGACGCAGGGCTAATCAGGAAGGCTGCTGGTCCTAGACGGACTCCGGAAGCATGGAACCTTTCGAAGATATCTGGGGGGATCGAAATTATGATGTTCAGAGCTTATCATTTTATTACATCTCTGGATCACTGGTTCACAACAACAGTTGTCAGAACGCACAACTTCGGCCTGTCCTACACAGCCCTACCCCTACTGGGTATGCTTTTCTTATTAAGGGTGGTACTACTCGCACTCCCCTGAGAAGAATTGCTGAGTGGTGAACGATTTTTTGGACTTTCTTATTTATTCTTATAAGATGCGATCTGATATTTACTTCACTCTTTTCCAGCCGATTGATCAAGGAGTCAATGGATATCAAAGTGCCGCTTTCACCTGCCCTTCCACTCACAAAGGTTACTGCCGATCTCCTATACTGTTGATCTTCACTTCTGCGTTACTTGTTATTCTATTTGTTCCAAAGGTGAGCTCCATTCTTCCACTGTCCCTTCGTCATCCAGTGGTTTACCATTTTTATGAGTTTTTGCGAAAATGTCGTTGGGCTTCGTTTCAAACTCTGTTGGGACCTTTTCTCTCTCATTCATTTATATTTTATGAAGGGAACAGTTTTGGTATCTTATCAGGATAAAGGACATAGAGGACACAGGAAAAGGGTGAAGGATGAAGTCTTTGGTTTAATTGATTCCATTTGTGGAATGCGCCCCGCAATCAACTTCTATTCAGAATCGTAGTAGCGTTTTGAATGCTTATGTGGTCTATCCGATCCCTTGCGGTGGCGATACGATGTATTTTACCTCTTAGGCGAGCCTAGTGCCAATAAACCAACCCTTGAAGATCGACGGCTTAGTTAGCCCACACGAGTATTGACCCGGAATGCGATCGTAGGTCGATATAAGTTTGACAGCGCACCTCTTGGCACTACACCTTCTTCACTTTCAGCCAGTGCTCTCTCTCCAAAAGCGCACTATCTGAAGGTGTTATTGGCTAGCGTAGCCGGTGAGATCCGACTAGGCTAAGGATGGCAGACTCTCTATCCTTCGCATGGGTAGGTTTTCACGGAGTAGCTTCAATAGGAAGTGAATTGATGCTTAACTTCAACTCCGTGTCCCTTCCGAGTGGGCATTTAAGGTGCCTGCCATTTTGCGCAAAAGTCAGGCGCATGGCGCATAGCTTGGTTCGATTGACATTTCTTCATTCATTCTTCTTTCTCAGAAATCAGATTAAAGGCCTTTCAATCAATTGTACAATTATGTGCGGTGCGCGTATGCTTGGCTTACTGCAGAGAGCGAATTCAGCAACTATAGCAAAGTTTATTCACTTTTTATCGACAGTATAAATATCGAAAACTAGTACATGGAGAGATCAGCGAATTTAGCGACTTTTGAAGAACGTATTGCTGAATATTTGGCGTGCATACAAAACACACCACCCGACTGTGAGAAACCTCTTAAAGCAGTGATCTATCTACAGTAATCTACAATAACATCTACGTTGTACTACTGTAGCCATCTAAGGCTCGGTAATGCTAAGGACTAGCTGTTGGGAAAGGTGGTTAAGGTTGTGCATGAATCGTTCCGATGTCAACGCCTTCGGAAGAGAAGACTTTTTCGCCTGGTCGTAGAACTTCCCGTGTGGCAGAGGATGAAGACAGGCACGGACCACATTGGCGGCTGCTTCTTCCTGAAAAATTACCGACTTTGTTGATTATCCGTGAAATTGTTGCTTTGTGTCTCTCTGGGATCGGTTAAAGGCTAGCAAACTTGTCTGGGAGGTTCAAAGGATTGGCTTATACTTTGGTTGGCCATATACTCATTCAATCCGCCTCTAAGATTTTGGATGGGAATCGAATGCAGGGCGTGTCCCCGAGCATGGGATTGGTTGATGCAAAGAAATCCCTCTTAATGTACTCATAATTGGTGTTGTAATCGCTAGAAAAGCTGCCCTCTGTGTCATGGTTGCTGGATCTGATCGAACTGGTCTACTACAATCTCTAGGGGATTCCAAATGGTGCCAAGCTTGTCAGTAGGGGGGAGGGGTGGGGGAAGGGGAGAGGTCTTTGGGTTCTACCTATATAGCCCGTTCTGACCCCTTATATTGGCACTCCCTGCGATGGCTCGGTGATTCAGTATGTAGCTGGAACGAAATCGTATGGGAGCCATGCGGGCTGGAAACGGAGAGGATTTTTGAAAAGGTCGAGAACGTACCACACTAATGAGCGTCTTCTTGAACACGGTGAGCAATCGCCGATGACGATTGGGCATATTTCGGGAGACATTGGTGATGGCATTTCCTGGATTAACAGCCACAGCTGTGACGCCATCAACACGATTCAGACGTGATGCTAACAGCGTGATGGCAAATTTGCTGAGAGCATAAGCTCTCCATCCTGATCGCGTTCGTGGACGAAACGCTTCAACCCATTCATCGGCTTCCTTTGGCACACGCCAACGAGGCCATGACGCACCACAGAGCCTGCAAGTTGCAGAAGTTGTTGACGGTTAGCATATCATAATTCTTGGCATATCCATAGTCAACAAGCCATTTCCCATAAGTAATTACTATTTACGGGATTTGTTTACACAATTAGCTGCTTGGGTGACTCACTTGAATAGAGCCGATGATACGCAGACGAAATGCATTTGATGCTTAGCTGGACGGCATTTGATTAGCACATCGGCCAGATACATGTGACCAAGTACGTTAACCTGAAAAACCGAAATTTTTGTGAGCTTATAATTCGAACCTTTTGTACCACCTTATCGTCTTTTAATTGAAAATTATGTTTGAAACCATATGGGGCTGTTCAGAAGTCTCCTTTTGAACGAAGTTCCAGTCTACAGTTTTCAGAGTGTTCGAGACATTCAAGTTAGGAATAAAGCGGATCCGTGGGAATTCACGGGGCTGTACTGCTTTGACTTCCAGTTTTTATGAAAATATTTACCACAGTCACTTCCATTTCCTCAAGTTAAATAGGTAATTTATGTTTTGTCCTTTTAGACGGTATGGTAAATAAATTGTAATTGACTTGTTTTTGTGATTTGCATAAGAATGGGTCTAATTATTCGTACAAATTAGATCTAGTAATTCTTTAGTCTAGTAGGCTTGAAAAATAGTCATTAAACTGGGTTGTCAATGTAAGATGGCGAAACGAGGGTCGGAATGTNCCGGGTGCATGGCGCATCCAAACGGTACAACTGTCAGGAAGGCCTTGTCTTTGAATTCAATGAAGAGTCTGTGAGTTCAATGGCTGACTGTGGGGAGTGGCAGAATAAGCCATGAGTTATTCGTAATTATTTATTCTATTTCATTCGTTACGGTACCTTGCCGCCTACTCACGCTATCATATCGGGTACTTGGGTATCCTAGAAATCAAAACCCTCGAGGTAGCTTTTACTGGTAAGGATTAGAAACTGTGTATAACTCAGGAGCATTCAAACGCCTCTGCAATCGGTATGTTGAGACAAAAAGTTGGCTTCCCTCAGAAACACCCATGTCAGGCTACTTTATTTTCACTTCCTGCAGCTCACGATGATAGATGTATGCCAGAACTACCGGAAAATGTCAATAGCACTTTCTTTCGGCACTCCTTGATGGTTCATCCACATTTTTTTCTTTGTTTGTTTTCTCTTTGATACCGCTCTTTTTCCCAATGTTCATATAAAGCCTTTTCCCCAATTTTTGCGTTCGGGAAGGGGGTTGGGCGGGATAGGGCGAAACCGAACAGTAAGATTTCTCACCTGGAAGCATGTCTCAACACCATCTGCCGTCGATGACTCATCAGGGAACATCGTTCCAGCATTGAAGATCACGATATCAAAAATCCTAAACGATCGACCATCAATTTTTTCGAAAACACTTTTTGCCATAATTGGAAACCTATGGGTGAAATAGGTGCTTACGATTTGTTCTGAACAATCTCATTAACACCAGCCACAACTGATGACCAAATAGAGAAGTCGATCTGGATAATATCGACAGTAATCTGAAACGNNATTTATTCGAGAACACTTCTTGTCATAAGGTTCTTGGAAACCTACGGGTAAAGTACGTAGGAACTTACGATTTATTCTGAACAATCTCATTAACACCAGCCACAACGGATGACCAAATAGAGAAGTCGATCTGGATAATATCGACAGTAATCTGAAACGCAGCGTTCTAAATTTTTATGAATCTTCTACTCAAAAAGTAGGCTTTATACTGTTTACCTCTGGAAAACACGCTAATTGCATTTGCGTTTTTCCAACTTTTATGCCCACGGGAGCTAACTATCTATTTACCATACTGTTGACCTTCTTTTCAATATTTATTTACAACATTCAGTCATGTGATTACTGTCAATTCGACCAAACTGAAAGCTAATTGTCAACTATTGTTGTTGTCAGTTTACCATACTTCTCAAACAATTGGCACTACATTCCTATAGGGTCTTAAATTAAAATTTAAATTAAAATTTTCCCCTTCAGTTGAGATGAAAGTTTGTTAAAGTGTCCAGTCAATCAGCAACTTCAATATATAATACTTGGAATTGCGCCATGCATCCGACTTTTTATCTTTTCCATCAAGGTGAAGCTGATGACTTGGATTAGCTTTGAGCCCACACAATATTTTGCTTTCATCGGCCATGTTCAGGCAATTGCTCCTATCCCTTTGCCTATACCTTCAAATGGACTCTGGTCAAATGGAAAACGTGGATGATTGAACAGGATCCGATCCCATGGATGACAAGAGGGTGGCGAGGGCCTATGTATAGCAGCTGCAACATCTTCCAACTGGAGGAAACGGTAGGAAAATATTTTTCCATCAAAATACTATACAGCAATGGAACGTCATACTATTTTTCGAGGTTTGTTAGTTCGTTTTTGTTTTCCTATCTTATTCTCCTAGTCCAAATGGATGGCTTCAGAGGAAGGCACTCAAAAGTATACATCATGCCTTTTAATCGAAATTCAGTGACTAGACTGGATGCAACTGCCCCCACGTCAAAGAATGCCCTTTGGAAAGTGGTTTGGGGAGGAACATTTACACGTGCAACTGAGTGTAGGGAAGATGGAAAAAACTATTCTAAAGTGAACATTGAATCATTTCGTGGAAAACCAATCTATGCTGCACCGAAAATGCACTTACTTTTTCGATAAGAAAATGCTGTAAAGCATCGAACAGCGGTTTATGGAACTGTCCGACATTGGACGTTGAGTACTTTTGAGAAAAAAACCTCTATTGTTGATCGTGAAGGAATTTTAAGTGGAATAAAAAAAGGAGATGACCTAAGAAGTTTTAAATGTGATCAGGTGATTCCCTCGAAAAAGTCAGAAATGGGGAGAATGGACTCCTGGGAAGCCCTCCTCTCCAGGAACCCTCCTCTCTAGGATGTTATTATATGAAAAGTAAGGGAGAAAGTAGATTCTGTGGATTCGATTTATCTGAAGTTCTTTCCTTTCCGTAATCCTTTAGGGGTTAGAAACCTTTACTGTGCCCACTAGGCGCTACACTACAAAGTGCCGTAGGTTACTGTACTTACTGCAAGGTACGGACTGTCGAATTCAGACCTAGGTCACCACAACTTCAAGTTCTTCCTAGTCCATTGAGATGGTTCTAGATTCGTCTAAGAGAGTCAAAGCACTTGCTCGTGTGGGCGATGGTGTCCTCTAGTAGACCTGGTCGTCGAAGGTGCAATGCAGCTCAGTGTGGCGCAGCTTAGGGATAAAGGAAGTGGTCTACGTTGTCGTTTCTCCTCGGATTCTTTTTTTACATGATCAACTCCATAGGACATTCCAAGATTGAGATAGAGGTTAAATTAAAAAGGGAAAAACTCCCAAAGAGGGGAAGCTCCAATAATTATTTAGGGTTTGAATCCTAGAGCGAATCTTGCAGCTTTCTCTTCCCTGGTAAAAACGTGGAAGCTATTGTGCTGGCTAAATACGCTTTAGGGTAACAATAGTAATTCGACTGCAAAGTGAATGCATGGCTTATTCCAGAAAAGGCAATACGACGCTGAGGAGCACTTTTGCGCACAAATGAGTTTTTTATATTGTTGTTTCCTGTATTCAAGTTTCTTTTACTAGTTATTAGTGATCACCTGTTTTTCGGCCAGAATCTTGCGGGTAGAATCAGCCTTATCCTGATCTCGTACGGTGATCGTTACATGATGGCCATCTTTGCAAAGCTGCTCTGTCAGGGAGAGACCTAAGAGAGTTTTGGTTTTATGCTGGAGCACCAAACTTGAGGATTGAAGAGATAGAGGGAGAAATATCTGAGACGTACCAATTCCTGACGAGGCTCCAGTTACGAGAATACGTTTTCCGTCCATGATCTGCTGCACTTCAAACGATTCTGTACAGAAATCGTGGTCAGAGCGTCAGCTGGCCCCTTTTATAGTCCCTTTGGCACCGCCCCTTTGCAGCCGCCCAATCGTCGTTGTTGCAGCGAAATCGCGTCGAGACTGCAGAGTCATTGAGTTGAGTGCATACCGTAATTCTATAGGGGAATCATAGAAATTTCAAGCTTTACCTTATGAATTTACCTTAATTTTGGCCAGATGTTCAAGATGCGTGGGCGTTTACACTCTTGCCCTCGGGACAATGCTGATGACGATGATAGCATCCGCCAACGAATGCACTATGATTCTGATGTTTTCTATGTTTTTCATGCCTTTCCAGAGGTGATCTGACGTTTCTCCACGAAAGTACATGTGCCCTTTGCCATGACTGAGACACCATGCTATGCAGTCATTATTTTGAACATTGAAGACAGTCATGATGACGAGCTGTGCCGCGGGGCAGCCTCAGGGCAAATTCTGGAAAGTTCACAGAAAAATTCAGCATTACTGCAACTGCACACTTGGCTGGTTTGAAATTTGACCGATGCTGCATTCCTCAGATGATATCCAGTCTCAGTACTTTACTTCTTGGACTAGAGGTACCGGAAACTGTTACGATCAAAAAGTAACAAAGCAAACGATCGACGTGACTTATCGTTTTGCTATCCGTCATGAACTAAGGGCAAAAATAATGTAACAGCTGGGAGCACAGCTTCAGAGTTGTAAGCTCCAGCATCGATCCAAATCCATTCAGATCACCTCCCAATCGACCCGGTATTCGATTCGATACAGTTTCGTTGAGTTGAAGGGGTTCAGTAGCAGGAATTGGAAAATAGTCATGGGTGAACTATGTGAAATACCGGATTATTTCCTTTCTAGGCCACCGAGACCTTGTTCCCCCACTCAAGTTGAGCAACTCGCTAAGTCCTGGTCCTCGTATAATGAAGATGCTTGTTTGTATTATGCTTTTGCTAATAATTGTATAAGCTCAGCAACCCATTCACTTCATCTGATAGTTTGGATAAGGCTCCAGTGAGTATCGAATCCGATCACTTCATCATAATATAGACGAGATCGAAGGTGGCTTCTCTTCACCTTCCTTCCGGTGCATATCAGTCCTATATAATTTAAAAACAGTATACTATTATGCTACTGTTATACTACGCCATTATATGGTAGTCTACATAATAATTCATGAATACATGCCTTATTCTTATCTGATGTTCCACACTATACTGCACTGTTTTAGACTCTATTATGCTATTATATTACATTGTATCATAGTATACTATACTATAATATACTATACTATAATATACTATACTATAGTATCTTATACTAGGCTATCTATAGCATACTACTCTTCTCTACATCATTCTAGCTATACTATACTAAACTACTTTATACTAGAAAGCACTTCGTCAGTATTCCATACTATACTATGTTGAATTTTACAATGCAGTACTATACAGCGTTATACTAATACTGAGCTACATATACGGTTACTATACTGTGCTGTACTTTATCATACCAATATTATACTATTTTGTACTATGTTATATCATATTGTATTATTTAACACAACATAATAATATATTATATTATATTGGATTACATTATATTAAAAATATTATATTATATTGTATTATATTATGTTACATTGCATTATACTTGATATAATATGTTGTATTATATTAATATATCTGTTATTTGTTATATTACTATATTATATTATATTATATTATATTATATTATATTATATTATATTATA
>UZAF01016913.1:35863-57741 GCA_900617895.1 Haemonchus placei
ATACTATACTATACTATACTATACTATACTATACTATACTATACTATACTATACTATACTGCACTATACTAACTATATTATACTATACTATGCTATACTATACTATACTATACTATACTATACTATACTATACTATACTATACTATACTATACTGTACTATGCTATGCTATTCTATACTATACTACTACACATACTATACTATGCTATACTACCCTATACTATAGTATACTATATTATACTATACTGTACTGTACTATATCATGATATACTGATCTATATTATGCTATGCTATACTTATGTTGCACTGTAATATACTACACTATACTGTACCATACTATACTATGCTGTACTATTAAAATTATACACCCTGTAATACTATATCGTGCTGTATTACTCTATGCTATATCGTACTGTATAGTACTATTCTATACTTTGCTATCCTGAATTACACGATACTCTACTATGCTACACTACGTTGTATAATATTATACAATTGTATCCTGCCACTCCATACCTTGCAACACTACATGTAGTATATAAATGTATGTAGTTTTTTTTTTACCAAAGCTAGTATCTACTAAAAAAGAGTTGTAAATAATATTCTTGATCCGCTACAGCCGTAGAAGCGGCTGGAGGTGACACAGCTGTTTTGAAGGCTTTGGCAAATGACTATAAAGCTCAGCCAAGTATAGTTTCGTAGTTTTGTTAGATTATGTAGAATCTCTCCCTCGTTTGTTACCATATAGTGCGGAGGAAAATGTTGAAGTAATTAAAAGATACTCACTATTATGATGAAGTCTTCGGAGTTACCCACATGTAGTATATGACACCTTGTAACACCCCTCTAGGCCCGATAGTATAGTAGAAATATATAAAGAATAAAAAGTTCTTGAAACAAAACGACAGAATAAGAGCAGTACGGAGGTGGAAGCACACTGTATTGTTCAGTTCTGGGGCACGCCATGCTTCTGACATCCGCTCATCGTCGCCGAGGCGGTTATATGCGTATTTGCCTTATACAATGGCTCGAAGGAAGAGTTCGTGCACGATTCGCTCTTTTTGTCTTTCATTTTGAGTATGGAGTCTAATAGTGCCCCTGAATGGACGAATATGTTTGCAGAGGGGGTTCTGCCCCCAATTCGGTTTTTGAACCGAGCACAAACAGAAATGCGATACCTTCAGTAACAGTCCTACCCAGCTTCTGAATAAAGTAGGTAATGATGATACCTCTTAATAGGGTATGGGGAATTTTATCGAATCTGTTCATCAGTCTCTATCATTTTAGTATAAACCCTCGGAAAAAAAGTTGAAACAGCCGTTCATATATCTTGAATGGGGAAAAGGTCAATTCAAAGATTGATGAGACAGCTAAGAATAAGTGCAATTTTTTATAACTAGCAGAGCTCCTTTTCTGGGACACACCCTGTTGAAAGGGCAGTCTGGGTATTTTTTCCAGTTTTTGACAATTATATGATGAGATTGACTGTATGACATTGTAGGCGAATACAAAACTTTTTGATGCTCCGTAAATTTGACCATCCTTCATAATCATCCACGGCTCGAAAATTTACCAATCAGTTCATAGAGTAGCTTACTTGAGGGTCAGGAAAGATTTGAAAGATTGAAGGGGCGGTTTTTGTGTTGAGCGGATCCATGAACCTTATCTTTGTGGCATGGATACCCCGAGAACTTTTGCTGCTCTTCAAGTACGCCCAATTTATGCAGCGTATTAGATAGTCGTTGATACGTCCATGATTTATCAGTAATTCCTACAGTAACCCTTTCGACCTTCCGATAGCTGTTTTCGATAGAAGAATGTTGAAAATAATTAATTCTGATTATAATCCCTTTTCCAGTTTGCCACATGCTTGGCTTAGAGATCTTTGTATTATGGCGGATATTTTGACATTCTGTGCCATAGTTCCCGTGCATATAATAACAGACAGACGGGAATGAATCCAGATTGACCTTGGCTCTTAGACTCTTAGGCAGGTAAACAGCAAGACTCATAGCCTAATCTTCAATCTTGCTTATGGAAAACACTGATCTTGTGAGCTGATAAACCATTTAACTTCCATAATCTTCAATATTGTAAAGTATGCTTACTAGCAAATAATCCATCTCAGACGCAAGCTGTAAGTGTAAGCTGAAGGTTTAGCTGGATCATGAATTTGATCCACAAAGAATCGGTGTGGGAACGGCACCTTTTGTCAGTGGGCCATCCGATAGGTCAGTGGCAAGCGCGCTGGTCAGACCCCCAAATGGCTCAGTGGTGATTAAGTTTTTTAAAGGGCTATAGTAAGGATGGTACGGACCAAAAGGGTAGGGCAGTCCGTTGTCAGCGCTGTCCACTCGTGTCTACTCAGAGAACAAATCCGTCGATGACACCGGTTTGGTGCGGCCTGTGATAGTAATTCAAGTAAGCCCGAGGTTGGAGGGAGTCGATGTCAAGGGCCCATTACTTGCCTAGTTTAATATTTGCGTCTTTTTTCAAACACTTCTGCTTATCTCTACCGGTTGAACTTCATTTTGAGGGTCTAAGGGTTCGATACTGTAACGGTTGGATACTGTAAGAACTTCTCTTTTGCACGGATGCCCCTGTGTTTTTGCTAGTACTACTTAGTTAACTGTATAGGAAACCTGCAAGATATGTTTTGTAAATCATACCACCCCTTTCAAATGACCTTCATTTTTGCACTAAAATATTGGGCCATATATCGTTTTCCAAGACCAAGAAATCATTGAAATTCAGTTCTTACTCTTCAATATTCCCTTTGCAACTAGAATGGGGGTATACTGAACGAATTACTCAGAGGCATGCAATGCACGTGCAAATTAACTTTTCATCTACCGATATTCTCTAACTCATGGCTATTAATTATATCAGAAATAGTTTCAAATTATAACTAAAGAGCATAAAATAGAAAAAAATAACCCTCACAAAACAGAGTCCCTTACTGTTTCCCAAACTCTTCAGGTGTTTTCAAAATAGTTTTTATTTCGGGCCCTTTATAGGTTTTGCCCGGAATAGTCTAGGCATTTCTTCCGGATTTTGTTACTGTAAATGGTCCTGAGAGTAGAAACAATGACTTGTAACCTGTCTGGCTGTCACTGTATCAACAATAGATCTACATAAATGCCTCCACGATTTTGAGGCGGAATGGAATATCCGGCGCATCTCGGAAAGGTCTGTGCACCCTTTAATTTTTCGAATGCATCTTCTATTTTACAAAAAACGAGAAGCGGGAAAATAGGCTCATGGTTGTTGCATAATCCTACTGGATAATAAGAGATAGGCCTCGATTCTCTCCAGAAATCAGCTCGACAGAACGGTTTTTCACAGCTCTGGCGCACCTAATTACTAGTACTCGTATCACGATGGGTTCGAGTTATTTGCTTCCGGAAGGATGGCATTCAAAGGGAAGGATGGCTATGACATTATTCGGAGGTGATAAAGGAAATGAAGAACGAGGGAGGGGGAAGGAAAAGGCAACGACCTATGCGTTTTTGACTGGCCCTTGTGCTTGTAAGCGTTCCAACTCTGCTGTATAAGTTCCAGCGTGGAGAATGGAAACGGCAAGGAAGTGATGTTCAATGCTAATTTTCGGGACGCGGTCATTAGGTTCGGTTTCTCAGTGATGAAATATTTAGCGCATACTTTGCGCGTTTGTGATTTTATGCGATTTTTTAGTATAAATCTCTTTTACCGCCGCAAAGAACTATTTCTTCTGCTCTATTCCTTGTGGACGAGTTGGTGCTGCACTTCCGGCTTCTTATGATGACAACAAAAACATTCTCCTTATCCAGCTGCTTCTGAAAAATAACCTTTTCCAACGTCAATCAACTTTATTATTGGATTACAAGCGCATTAGACCAAATGACGACATCCGACGGGAATTCCCTTACGGACGGATAGGCTATAATGTGACGTCCGTTTGTACCGGATAAGAGGTAGGCAAAACAACTTGCTGCTCTGTTTACAAAAACATTTTGAAAATGGATGCTGACGCCTGTGGAAGTGCAGCGGATTGCTAGATGAAGCCGAATAATCGCTTGTTTACGGTGTTCCAATACAACGAGTACATCCATGACGCTCTGCAACGTCGGTAAATGAAAAGCATGGTTGTGATTAGCAGTAAAGTCGGATGCTCTTTTCTGCTATGAAGTAATCAGGTCCAGGGGAAAACAATCCAGAAGATCCTATCACAATAAACTCATCAAGATGTGACGACATCAGCAGTGATTGCAAACAAAAATTGACGACATAATCCGTTTTATGGAGCAATACGTAAATTTTCCATTTTCAGAAACGGCCAATTTCACGCTTTCCATCCAATGAAAACATGCCCTAACCATAAAGATTTAGGGCCAAACTTTTTGGTTACTACCTATTTTGGTCTGCGCCCACGCATTTAGCTTCCGTACAGAATCATGGAGGCGTTTGAGTTCATGTTTACCTAATACAATCAGTACATTGTATTAATACATTTGGTGAAGGAGGTAATCAAGTCAGTGCTTGTTTTCATCCAGGCTGTTTGGCAGCAGTAGATCGGCCCAAACGAGTGGAAAGTTTTCTTCCTGCATCTGGGGTTGCCGTTTTGAGATCTGATCCCAGATCGTGGATGTCATTATATAGGGAGGGAGCGAATAAAATCATCAAAGGTGTAGGACTTCCAACTACACGAACTGACAGGGCTTGAGAGAAGCGCCTTCGAAAAATTGAGCACGAGCGACATGGAGCGACACTCAGCGACATGAGGCGATATCTGCCATTGTTGGCAAGATTAGGTGGCATACTTTTCTGTAGCAAGCGTAGCTGTGAATGTCTGGTGTTCTCATCGGTAAAAATGGAACGAAATCGAGGGACTAACATCAGATCTAAAAACTTATCGAACTTTCTGTAGGAGAACTTTGGTAGCATGCACTTCCTAACTCCTTACAATTAGGTAAAGTTTTAAGACTATGGAAAACTAGAGATAAAGCTCGAAAAAGTATGGTGAAAGCCAAAGCGGATCAACAACAAAAGATGGTGATCCAATATTTCCACAAGACAGTAGTATTCAAAGCATCGATAAATCATGATAACAGTAGAGATCAGCGATGGATGGTAATGGCAAGGGCAATCCCTGACTCCATCATACGCATCAGCTGTAGACAGGTTGACATTGGACGACGAGTGGGTAACTGCTTCATGAATGGAATTCCCAAATCATCAAAAACTTTGTTCTCATTTAAAACATATTTCTCTGATATTACTTTTCTGAACGAGGGTGGTGTAGTGGCAAGTGGCGTATTATCACCAACGCATGGTCACGGGTTCGAATCCTGGATAGATATCCGTCTAGGTCAGGGATCGGTTAATTGGTATCAGACTCGTCCAGGAGGATGAAAGCACTGGCTCGGCTTGTCACGGTGAGATATTGTATAGGTCATATACACATCCAATAGGCCACTACGATTTTGGATGGAAGTCGGATGCAGAGCGCATTCCTCAGACGGGTCTCTATCAATACTCAACTTTTATCCTTTGTTACTTCTATATTTGTGTAATTTATAAATATTTTAATATTACACTGCGATGAATTTTAGACATTTCTAAAGTTAAGTGCTGTAGCAGATGTTTAGAAAAGTAGCTGAAGAAACACGAAAATTTTCTCCTCCCGTAGATTATTTACTGTTTGCGTTAGATTATTTACTTCCCCGATTGACTATGTAGTCAAATACTCGATACATTGAGGATTATGCAACTATTCCTCGAAATCTTTGTAGCTGTAGACGATTAGGCAGTTGGGCGTTCGACCCTACTATTCAATACATTCAATAAAGAGAAAATTAAGATAAAAATAGTAAAAAGGATAGGAATTCGCATTACTCGCCAATTTTCTTGCATATTCCGTGGTTTGGGAAAGTGGGTTTGTGTCATTACTCCGACTTCGATATGTAGGATGAGGAGGAGAGAGGTTGGTGGCTGACTGAAGATGTATGGTGGAGGATTTCGGCTGCTAGCAATGACTAGATAAAATTCGTGCTCACAAAATCATTCATAGGCACCATTAAGTACGAAGCTCTCTAATGATTAATGATAGTACCAGTTAGTCCGTCTCAATGTTCCGAGGAGAAGGTCCGAACCAGCGAGTTTTGCAGATTTATCGCGCCTTCGACCACTACACTTCGTCCTTCACTGCTGATAGGAGTTTCCTCAGAGTTATCATTGAATTCAGTGACAATCTTACAGCTCATAGCTTACTAAGACCATCTTCTATCTCAAATATCTCATAGCAATGGAAGGGAGGGGGAGAGAAATCTTCTCCAATGGGTGTAATAGGCAAGGGATAATTGGGTGACTCTTAAGGAAAAGGCGTAAGTAACTCATGGGGTGGTATGGATAAAAGCAAAAAGTTCTCAGAGTTCATGAGTTCATCTGTCCATTTTACTTCATATTTCTTATGCAGACTGTAATGTTCGATCATTTCTATATGGTTTTATATGGAAGAGAATTCTTGCAAAGGTGGCCGGATGATTAATCTGAACCGGAAGTTATATACCTAGAACATTTATCATAGAAAGTACGCTCCTATTCGATTCCTATTCTATTTCTTTCCCTTTGCTGGACCCAAGTGGTGAGAAGTGCAATCTGATAGTTTGCGCAAGGGTCGGTGGTATCAAATACAAATGGAAGGTTATTTTAAAGATTTCGAAGTGAGACCAATGCGTTCGTAAAATGATGAATTCGAAGTCAATTCAGGCCGAAGTCACGGTGGATACTTTCCTTGGAGCGCAAATCTTAAATGGGGCGCGCTTTCTATGTGCCACCTTTGAGCTGCACCATTTTCTTTAAAGTAGTTATGGAATTTAGAACAGGCATTCTTTCTTAGATCACAATCTGGAGCTTCATGAGGTTGAGAACTCGCTATAAAAAGTAGTACAATTAATAAGCACTAGTGTGGTAGAGGAAATGGCGATGGACCACTGGTTCTCAGTGGAGCACGTTTGTTTAGAGAAGTATAACTACCTTCCATTTTGTCGAGGTCGAAATGTAAAGTGCTTTTACAGATAAAAACTTCAGCAGAGCCTTACCGAAGTAGAACGTCTCACTGGAGCATTTGAACGTCCTGGGGTCGACGAAAAGAATACTTCCATTAAAGCATGGCTGTTAATATATAATCAAATTTTGAAAGCTATGCCTACATAAGCATGTGGTAGTTAGTCTGGACAGCGCAGGGCTTTTCTTGCAGTATGTTTTTTTTTCCAGAAATTCAGCAAATTCTTGAAGATTTTCTTGGACTGCAATGAGAATTGTCCTTATTTAGCCTTTTTTACACCGGATTGCATTTCCTGGTTAGTTCATACTTCGTAAATCATCAGTTCCGCGTAATTTATGTATCTTCTGGTTAAAAATATAAGCGACCATGAAGAAAGGTNGTCAACAGCGATCATCACAACATAAACATCTTTGACCAACGTTGTTTATGTTGTAGTAATCGCTGTTGACAACATTGCTTTAGATATCGCTTACTCATAAATCTACGATCGGATATTTTTAGCTAGCTCTAGTAACTTCTCTTCAAAAAAGGTGTAAATAAGTCGAATCACGAGAATCACGAGATTTTCTGAGTCACAAGCTTGCAACTACCTGGGGATTTACTTATGAAATTGCATAAAAATAGAATGAGTTCAGAGAATCTCTTTTTGCCGTCGCTTTAATTGTTCCATTTCTTTCTGTTAGCACTTTTTTATTTCATTCTTCTGATTTCCTTCACTAATACCTTTTAGAACCTCCCTTTATTACGTTGCATATTACCCTTCTTTTTAAAATGTTTTCCTTCTCATCTGTGCATCCATATAAATTTTTTTGACTGAAGTTTTTCTCATTCCCTTCCCTTCTTCTTAGCTTGAGATCTTTGAAAACTTTCGATGCCCCAACAAAGTTGAACGCAAGGCAAAACATTAAAATCTTCAGATGTTCATTTTTCTTGGAATTTTTTATGAGTTTCTCAATCGGTTACCGGCCCAGCTCCTTCTCATAGTTCTGAACATTCATGCAGCACCCAAGCTTTTGGTGCGAAAGTTAGGTAGCGTTAGGTGCTATATCGAAAATTGAAATTATTGAATATATTTCCTGTCATCATCTTAAACTTCTAAGAAGTCCTGACACCAATCAGTCCAGCTAATTGTTTTTTTTNTTTTTTTTATTTCGTAACCATGATAAGGCGGTTGGGAGAGAGTTCGAATCCGCCGACTGGGTAACATAAACGAAGTTGAAATGTTCAGTCTAGCTTTTGCTTAAGATTTATCTCTATGTGAATATCTGTTGTCCTGAGTATGATTCTCTAAAGGAAAGAATAGTTAAAGGAAGGTAAGATCCGGTTGGTCTCCATGCTTTCTCTTCTCTTTTGTATGAGCTGAACACATCTTGTTGTTTAGGTATAGCGTAATGGCTAGAGGCACTACACAGTTCCTGTACAACTAACAGGATCGGACCGGATCACGTCAGGTGGGTATTTCATATCACTTTTGTCTAACACTAGCAATAGACTCGTCCATGAGGATGAAGAGCACTAGATTTTCGTAGTCATTTTGCATTCGGGTACTCACATATAAAATGTCTCTGCGATCCTGAATGGAGGCGAAATTCGTGGCGTATCCTATAGGTTGCAGTACTGAACGAGGCAAGTCATTCGACCGCAAAGAAAAAGTATTGCTTGCTTCATATTTGGTTGTTATTCATCATATTTCACTTCCGTCATTTTTATTAGCTGCTCCCACGCTTGACCTTCCAAAGTTAGTCAGCTTGTTTTGTGGATGATGCTGATGTTGATTGCCGGCCTGAAAATTTCTGGGCAAACGTGAGCATGCTGAGCCATCGAAAAGTGCATATCGATACGTGACGTGAACGTTTTTCATTTATGTAAAAGTGCATTCATGTAATGCCAGTTCAGCGAAGAATGTGCCCGTTCTTATTGAAGTCAGCTCACACATCATTTTGAGGCTGAAAACGAATCAGCAAAAATATTTGCTGTCATGAACATAGAAGGGACCAGTACTCAAGACTCTGACTAGTCGATTTCCTGATCCTGGTGGCCTTGGCCAGGTTTAATGGAAGAGGATTTTGATCCTGCAGACTTGTAAATGTTCAAAGCTGACGCATATAGCCATTGTTCTACTTCAATTCTCATGTAAATTATATGAATGCCCTGCGGAAAGGCTAAATCTAAATCAGTGGAGTTTGGAGAAATGGTACAGTAAAATACCAGTTAGCCCGAGTTGGGACCAAAGCACTTGCCATTAACTTCTTTTGGAATACGCCACGTATTCGGTTTATATTTGGATTCGCCGACGCGTTGAACGACGACGTGGTTTTTATACACAAAAAACGTCGCCTCCACATTTTACTAGATTACTGATTAATTTGATTCAGGTTACTTTTTTCTTTTCTTAACGCCCAATTAGGGGTATGGAGAGGTAGAGGACGGTTTCATGACTCATGTTTCAATTCCTTTTGGAGGATGCGCCCACGCTATCGAATCCCATTCAGGATTGTAGGGGCGTTTGAATGCGTATGCGATATTTGCAGTGAATGGAGGGGAGCAGCCGTTTACAGGTCCGTGCTTTTATCCTCCCGAACGAGCCAAGCAGCAATCAGAGGAGTGCCAGAAAGTGTGGAAGATCATTGCTAGTTGGCTTGCGCAGGAATCAAGTTTAGATTCGATCCCAGGCTCATGCATGTGATTATAAGCCATTTGATTCTATACCACCAGACATATGCATGTCGCATCTTCTGGATGTGGCGACGTCATGGACGGCATGTACTTTTGTGGTCTCTTGGTGAACACCTTCTCTAAAGACATTGTTAAGGCCAAGTTGCGGTCCTATGTTCGCCTGTTCTCCTCCTGTCTGAAGTTCCATCGATTGACTGTTTCCTTGTGCTTACTGCAGGAAATATTAGTGCTGGAAAGATGTTGTGGAGGACCGCATTGTTAAACCAACACGAATAAGAGGGTTTCTACTTGGGAAAGACGACCACATTCCTCCTCTCCGCCTGAACAGTATATTAGGCTGTTCTGGAAGTATCTGTCCAAAAATCCGCTGCAGTTAGCTAGTTCGCTCCATACTGGTATGTTCAGAGACAACTACCCAACCTAGAATGAGAGAAAAACCGATTGGTTGTGTCGAGACTTGATACAGAAGACGGTGCACTTGTAGTGTGTACAGTGCGTTTCCGTGATTATAAGATCAGCCTCGAGTTTGTTATTTACAAGATAAACAGCCAAGCACATATCTTGTTGGCACCATCATTAGATTCATCACCTTCAATAACCTCCATATACGCGCTATGGTTTTTTCAACTTTTATATTAACATTTGCATAGATTATTTTCAATTTTTCGCCGGTTTATAAGATCACTCTCGACAGTACGAAGGTTTCGAAATCGAGTGCAGCAGAATGAAGAATTTGCACTTGGAGGGATCTGTGTAGGAGAAAATATGCCGCAAATATGTTTGGAAGCATGCACTTTGCCTCGCGAGGTCATCTTTCTTTAGAAGAAAAAGCACAAAATCGAAATTTCGTCAGAAGGGGTTCAGTACGAGGGCAATTACGGGGATAAACGTGAGATCCTTCAGCTCCGTTTAAAGACATTTGAAGACTACAGAGCCTCTGCGAGGACAGAATATCCGCGCAAGCTAACCGCGAACGACGAGAGGAGAAGAGGAGAGTGCTGAAAAACTGTTTCGGGCAAAACCTTGTCGTTGAACAAGGTTCGGTCGGAGTTGGGTCTCTCGGTGTCCAAAACTACTGAGTGGAGAGCCGTGAGAAGGAGCAGTAGCATTGTCAGGGCAGCAATGAAGCGGGCTCGGAGGCTTACCGACCACCACAAATAGGCACGACTTGAATTTGCGAACTTGAATTAGGGTTAAGATTGGACGAAAGTCAGCCTGTATTCCCGAGTAGCCATACAGTCCAATATTCTTATTCAGGTTGTATTTTTCGATGAAAAGAAAACTAATTTGGAAGACCGCGATGGCTACGACTACTACTGGCATGGCTTACGAAAAGAGCCGATCAATTGAAGTCGTCGCAATTTTAGAGGAGGAAGTGCCACCGTACGGGGTGCCTTCTGCAAATGTGTCGTGTTGGAGATTGCTCTCGTGACCTTCAAAATGGACTCCGTCAACTTTGAGGAAGTCTTACAATGGTATCTAGTGCCATTTCTGAGCCGACGACGTGGTCTTGACTACGCTTTTCAACAGGGCAGTGCTGCGATCCACTTTAGTCATTCCTCTAAAGACTGGTTACTTTCCAAAAATTTCGAAGTTCTGGCATGGACAGCTTGCAGCCCAGATCTGAACCCAATGGAGAATCTGTGGGACATCATTGTAAAAAAGATTCACGCGAACAGCCGTCAGTTTCAGACGACAAAAGCGCTCAAGCGGACAGCACTTGAATCTCACAAGAATGAAACTTTCCGACGAGGTCTTTCGAAACCCTGTTTCGAGAATGCCATGTAGGCTATTCAATATTGGGCTAGAAGAAGGAAGACGCATCGACTACTGAAAGTTTATTCTGTCGTTACTAATGATAATTTTTTCAAATTTTCAAAGTCATCTTATATTTGTAAGACGGCTTGAATTTCAAAAATTATCTATAAAAATGTTATGGTAGAAGTTGATTCAACAAATGTCCATGAGTGGGGGTTATTCAGGGTGTATCTGCATGGCTGCTTATCCTGTAAAGCTTATCCTGTAAATACCAAATTTGAGGGTGATCCTATACATATGGAACACTCTGCATTCTGCTCCTGCGCACTGCCTAAGCGGAACACCCATGTTAATCCTCAACCACAAACGACGACCATCCATATCCGTCTTCTTTCTTGCAAGCTCAGCATGGATACTAATCTCCTCCAGCCAGCGAAGTGTATCCATTTGGAAGTTGTGACTCAGCACGTGACCGATATTTGACTCCTACTAACACTAAAATTCTCCTTCTCACTTAATATGACTAACGGTTCACCCCAACGTAACCCGTGTGGGTGGACTGAGACTGTTGGAATGTAGGCTAGGTATGGATAAAAAGTTGATGACTTGTTGGACCCTTAGTCCGCACAAAATAGGATCGCCCTCGCACCCATTTCTTGACGTGCCTTTGCAGTTTCTTGATTCTTGAGAAGGCTCACGGGAGTAT
Source organism: Haemonchus placei (assembly GCA_900617895.1). Taxonomy (NCBI): domain Eukaryota; kingdom Metazoa; phylum Nematoda; class Chromadorea; order Rhabditida; family Trichostrongylidae; genus Haemonchus; species Haemonchus placei. Next base: position 48,048 of record UZAF01016913.1, read on the forward strand.
GGCTAAGGCTCATAACGAAACTGTCATAACTCCAGAGGCGACTAGTGTAACCTTCAATGGAGTTGACGAGAAGATTGAACCGTACTCAAACAGAACACTCTTTTCAACGATAGGGCATGATGGTAAACAATATTATCATTCTCTAACAAGAACATCTAACACCTGATAGAACTGATGCCCTTCACTCTGCCTCGAGGAAACGGAAAATTGGGCTGTGAGTCTGATTTCGAACGAGACGTTTGTTGCAGAAAGCGGAGGCCTGAGCACGAAATAAAGCTTCTTCTGTCTCTACTATCCACTCCTAGTTAGTCATAGTCTATCAGAAAAAGGTATTTTGAAATAGATTACAAATAATCAGTCGGACTCTTCTCATGCGCCACTCCTGGGCGAGCCGCTCGTAATTCACGGTATTGCAAGGATCCCCCCTCCCCGATAGCTTTCTACCTTTTACCTTCGACTTCCTTCGGGCTACGGATATCGAAACTTCGAAAAAAGTTTGGGATCTATTGAAAAGCTGCTTGATCAACAGTATGCAACATTGACTTCTCCTCTATCGAATGGTTCTTTGGCCTTCTTGTTGTTAGTACATGACCCTTCCATAGCACTCTCCACTCTCATAGCTTCAACTGTAGAGGCTAATCGCATGACCGCTCTGACGTCGTCGATCCTAGGCTCGAGCTGGCGCAGCGTTTTCTTGATCTTTTAGGGCCTGATCCGCGTTACGATCAGTAGTTAGCTCATTCCCCAGCCCTACATCGGAAGTCCTGTACCCTTACGATGGCTTCTCCAAGACCGTCTACTACTGACTCCATGTACTCTTCGGAATTGAAGAACTTGGTCTTTTTTTACCTACAGTCAGTGCCTATTCTCCGACAGCCTCTTTTGCCATTTCTGCAGCTTATCTCTTCTTGGAGCTGTCCTCTGTTCTCCGTTATCAGAGCGTTGTCATCAGCGTGCATAAAGGATGGTCTTCAGTTGTTCGCCAAGTTCCTCTCTGATGACATCCATTGTAAGCCAGGAAGGGAGACGAGCTCAAAGCTATTTCTCGTTGTATCTCAACCGTAGCCGTTGCCTCAGTTAACCATCAAGAGCGGGGTGACCATATCGTGATTACCGTATCCTTACTTTCCTGCAGGATCATTTTCATTCTTCTCCTCTTTCATTTTTCTTGCATTTTTCAATAGTTGAAAAGGAGCTAGTGCCATGAATTCCTACTTACCTGGCACACTCTTGGGTGACTTCATCAAATAAATAGATAAATAAATAGATGAAGTGTTGAACATGAATTAATCTCTTTATGGAATAAGCCACGTCTTCAGTTACTATTCAGGACTGTGGTAGCCACTGAACTCGTATCTGGCACATACATTGACTTGCTATGACAAATCGGTGCACCTTTCAGTGCCATCGATCATGACCAGTGTATATCCATTCGATTGACCTTGTACAGATGACAAAGCCGATTGTTCGCGCTGAACTTGATCCGAAATTCGATCCACGGACCACGCTTGTGATGGCGGTTGCCATTGCGGTTCTCAGTTGTTTCGTCTCCGCAGTTTTTATTAATGACGCTCCAAAGAACTTCGATAGAAAAGGAGGAGGTGCGAGGATCATTGTAACTTCCGACAGTATTCTATGAAGTTTATTCTCTTACCAGTAGATTCGCCCGGCAAACGCCGGGCTCCCCTCCTTCTTTGACAACGTTGTAGTAATAAGAGAACTCTCCACACCTTCTTTGATAGAGGTCTAACAGGGCGACGCAAATGGCGAAAGGACAGTGAAAGTCGGTGCTTACGCCATTAATTGGAAGTATCGATCTTTCGCACTATCTCAAAAATGAACACCCAATAAAGATTCATTTTTCAGGCAACCAAAGCCTAGGGCGGTATGTACTCACAAATGTTTCGAGCGATGAAACATTATCACAACCATTATCACATTATCAAATGTCGTCATCAATGGACCCTTCTATTTACGGAGATACCATTAGCTGAGAACACAAAATTACTGGCAGCCGGTTAAGTTTTGTTGCAAAGGATATCGTACAAAGAGGATTCCTCATTAAGTCACAAACCTTGCTGGGTAGCGGTCGTAATGGAATAGCAAGAAACGAACAAAGTTCTCCTCTGCTTATAGTAGTGCCACTTATGGGTCCCTATCACTGTTTTACCACTCACTTTTGTCACCCTACTCTAGCATCCCGTCTTATCGAATGAAACATACTGAGCAGTCATAGCAGCATGGTAAATACCGGAAGCGTTAGGATTTTGATCGGTAGGTGGTGGCCTCTGTTAGGTTCCTTATCTTCTCTTATTAGTTATTATCGGTTCCTGTCACAGAGTACCTACGATCCCGTCATATACTACATGACCTATTGAAATATCGAGGTTCCACTGTTACTACGAAAAGCTGTAACCCTATCAAATTTGTACGCTCTAGGTTCACGTGAACAGGAGTTATGAATTTGCGGCTCAAAATTCCTATAGCGGACGTCCCGCCCCTGTGAACGGGATCCGAATCTGTCAGCCACCATAAGTGTTCCCGTCCTGCTCCCACCAAGTTTGAACGCTATAGATCCACGGGGACAGGAGTAATGGATTTCCGATCGGACACACACACCGACATACACAAACACACAGATTGGCGAATTATATAAAGTAGGATAACAGCACTGAATGATACCAGCATATTCTCGAGCCGAGTGGGTGACGACGGTATGGTGGGAAAAGGGCATTATCACACACGCATGGTCCAGGGATCAATCTCGGACTGTTATCCACCTAGGATAACCAAGCCCTTCATCGCTCCGCGGTCAGTTAGTTGGTGCCAAGCTCGTCTGGGAGGATAAAAAAGCTGACTTGTGTACTGGCTGGTCACTGCGACTTATTGTATTGGCCACATACACACTCAACCGCCACTACGAATCTGAATGAAAGTCGAGTACAGTGCGCATCCAGAAGTGGAATTGGTCAATGTCAGAATACTTTCTCATTCATTCTTCTTATTTGCGAATCATCCCTGTGCTATACAGCATCAGTAGTCGTGGTGTTACCTAAGCGTTAGTCATTTTGGCATGACTATCTGAAGAATTTCCAGAGTTTTACAGCACTCATTAGGGCAATTCTTCTTTTCGAGATGTTCTTTCTACTGAATGCCGCTATCATTTTAACAGCTGCGATTGTTTTGTGGGATGACTAAGCATTGAATGAAAACTGGTTCAGAGTTACGTTGAACAATCCAAATAGGAAAAGGCCTTTGTATCACAACTCACGTACGAGGCGTTTTGTCATCGGGGAGACCTCGAAAAGGAGGTTTTTAGGGTTGGTTCGTTTCAAAGGTCTCACCACAGATAGCAAGGCAACGGCTGAAAATAGATGATTTCAGAGTTTCAAACCATTTTGGGCCAATGGAGCATTCCCTCCCTTCAGAAAAGGCTAATTGGTCCCAATTTCGTGTACGGCCGATCTGGATATGGGCTGAATCCCAGTGTCAGTAATATCAGGGAACAAATACCATATTCTCTGGTAGACATGTAGGGGAGATGAACGCCCTGTGGGTACCTCCCAAACAAGTCGATGATCATTCAGCAATTTTTCCTTCTTCTTATGCCTCAGCAGTAATAACCGGGAAAGTTCCTTGGTACAATATCGAGAATGGATGGGAAAAAGTTGGAGAAAGCGCCAGAAATCCTTGAAAATTCTGAGAGTCCTAATCTCGTTGAGAGATGAACATTGAGTGATGAGCGATGCATATTGATTTTACGCGCGTGTGCGCTCATCCATTTATAGGGCTATATACGTTTCGCACAAAGTTGTAACCGGTTTCCCGTTACGAGTAAAAAAAGACACAATGATGTCAACCTTATCAATTTAGGAACCGTCACATATCGACGAAATTGCGAAGATATAATTGGTAGCGACGTCAGTGTGAGAGCAATTGGTAAGTTACTCTTTAGTTACCAGTTCACAATTTCATTGTTTTTGGTTTATGTTTTTACCTAAATTCGATTAACTGGTCTTAACTTTGAGCTGTAATATTATATTACTAGCTAGAGCTTAAAACCGAAGCTGAACCAGCTAACCAAGCAAGATGGTCCCTAATTAGCAAGACCATCTTCCTATTTCCATTACTTACGCCTAATGTTAAGAGTAATCTTAAGTGTTGCGTTTGGGAACAATAATGTCAGTTATAATAAAGTTGACAGCTCTACTGAGCATAGTCGTTCTTTGCTTCAAGACGCAATTCGCGATACAAATGGTTTCGGAGCTTTCACATTGATGGAAGTCCAGAATTTACGTGAAGAGAAGGGCACATGTAACATTGTCGGGTCCAGTAGCGGTCTTGGTAGGACGCACTAAGGGCTCAGAAACTGGAAAAATCAGGATGTCGCTACGTGCTGCCGACCTTCTAGAGGTTGATATTATTCGGAATGTAGCACGTTTGTTGTAAATGCAAATACCCGGTTGATATACGCTAATAACTAATACACGTAATTGGGCAGCGACTGAAATCTTGTCCAAACACCCTTTTGCCCGATCATAGTAATGGTTAGATCAGAAGACCATAAGTTTCAAGATTACTTTGGATTTAGTTGATTCCGTCGCCACTTTGAATTAAACTTTGCTCTGTAAGTCAGTGAAGGTACATGAAATTTCACTCGACCCTCCCTTCAGAAGACATGATCTTCTTTTATTTCCAAACATTTCTGAGTTTTGACGTCTTTCGAAGATGTTGTGAATGAGTTTTTTCGCAATTCATCAAGAATCACAAAGCCAACCTTTATTAGAAACATTCCTTATGTGAACGGTTCGATGACTATTTCTGGTTCGTAAACGTGACCGTTCACCTTGGGAACTCCTTTCTGGTTCTTATACCATTTTGTTAATTGGGCCAGTTTCGGGGCTCCTTGGTTAGGCATGGGTGACTGGCCGATAGGGAGATGTTGAAAACCACTTCTGTCATCCCATAAGGTGTTGCTGAGAGCGATGCAGTGACAAATGGCGAAATTACCACTTCACGGTAGACCAACGGATCGAATCCTTCTAATCTGTGGAATTTTTCACCCTTTTGACATCACCTATTGACTTTCAGCCTCTTTTGAAAGGATGAATACAGTGTTTTTCACATAGGGAAATGCAAGAGCGTTTGGATTTCCATTGAGAATCAAATACATGGCGCACTCCCGGAAAAAGGATAGGCGAACGTCAAATGCGCTTATCCAAGAACATGATCCCATCCGTTTGGTATTCATGGGCAGACCGGGCTATTTATCACGCCGTCACGATCCCAACGACCAGATCCTCCTTTCTATTAGTTTAGACAACCTTTTGCGAAAATCCCTTTTTGAATTTGACTCGACAAGGTGCAAAAATGGCAAAAGAGTCCACTAGGTAGCGTTGTGGCGCTTGGAGAAGCGTCCAGATTAGTGGATAAAGTCTTTGACGTTGATCAGTTCCGATTTGGAATGCGCCCCGCATCCAACTTTCATTCAGAATCGTTGTGGTTTGAAGAAAGCGTATGTGGCCTGTACATTGATTTGCGGTGGCTAGCTAACAGGCATATCGATGCCTTTATTATTCCAGAAGAGTCTGCTACCAACTAATTGGCTCCTGAGAGATAGACTGTTCGATCGTCCTGGGCGGGTATCGAGGCAGAGACCATGCGTATGGTAATGCGCCACTTGGCACTGTTCTACATCCAACCCGAATTGCTACTGTAGTTTGTCGTCGATGCCGAGATTCTTTCGAAGTAAGGTTTCTACGGATCTTACTCGAAGCCGAAGAAAGGCATGTTGCCTCTAAGTCTACTTGTTTTTCTCCTGAACATGGACGAAACAAGTTTTTCATAATGCGATTTGCTGCATGGATTGAACCGTTCCCACCAACTTTGTTTGCACCATGGGAAGTTTTTCATTGGTTGTGATACGAGCTAATTAGTATGTTACCGAGAACGAGACCACAGTAAGTCGTGTTCATTTCTTTGTGGATGTCGTTCGTCGAAATTTGCTGATCTTTGCAAAAATAGAAGGGAATGAAGTGGAATATTCAAGTCAACAGCAACTTGTCCTGCTTGTTCCTTCCCTGCCAGACGTTCCTTGTCGAAACTGCCGATCTTCGAGGTTTGAGGAAAATATTCAAAACGGAATTAATGATTAGGATACCTTGTTTTGGACTGAGCTACGCAGCTACTCCTACTCAAGTCCACAGGACTATTTCGAGGTACTTCCACGATAGAAATGGGTTCTGACATACTCCTCTAGGATGAGTCTGTGGCAATCTGCTCCNAAAACGGAATTAATGATTAGGATACCTTGTTTTGGACTGAGCTACGCAGCTACTCCTACTCAAGTCCACAGGACTATTTCGAGGCACTTTCACGATACAAATGGGTTCTGATATATTCCTCTAGGGTGAGTCTATGGCCATCCCCTCCCTTGTACCGTATATGGCGCTGTCTTATCGGAAAAAGGCGTGGATAGAGCGTTCCAAGGGTTCAAAGGTTGTGCAGGCTGCTTGCCACACCCTAACGTGGACGAGTTTCTACGGCGTTGCGCTGCACCATTCAAACAGCACTCCCAGGATAAAAATTCAAACAAGTAATCGTGACCCATGGCGACAGTGGTAGGCAGTTTCGAACCTCTTTGGCTCGATGTAATCAGTTCTTCCCGCAGTCGCGACTTGTAAAATCTCGTCCGAATCCCTCTTCTTTTTTATGCAACTGCGACAAATGGGACAATTGAAACCTCGCCCGAGTTCCTCTTCTATGCTGTCTGACGATCTTTTACATTATTCAAAATCTTCATGCTCCAAAGCGAGTCTGTACAAAAACACCAACCGCTGATTTACCACCACCATCACTTTTGCCGCTGTTTGGTCTCCACCTCATTGCACTTTTCATTGACATAAACAGATGAATAAAATCAGAAACCAAAGCCTCTACTCGACGCACTATGTCCAGGAGACTTTGCGGAATGTTTCACATTATGCGCCACGCACGCTCCTTTCCCGAATATCGCTTAGATGTTTGAAGGCGCAAGGCTTCTCACGATAGTTTTAAAGCTACCCGAAATAGGATTATTATTTCCGATTCTTCTCTTGAATATATCGGATCGACATCCTCCTAGGCCAACCAACCCTTCCATTCCTCCGGGGTCTTTTAACGGTTCCAGACTCGTCTGAAAGGAAAAAGCATGGACTTGTACATCGGCTGGACACCGCAAGCCATTGTAAAGGCCACACAAATTCAAGGCGCTACAAGGATTCTGAATGGCAGTCGAAGGCGGGGGAGCATCCCTAAGATGAGATTGCTTAACCCCAGAAGACTTTATCCTTTCATCCTTCTCTTGGAACATAAGGTACCCGACCAGAGGGAATCAGAGGCTCCCTTGACTTGAGCAGGTTCTGATCCTGAACCGCCCGAGTTTTCCAGTCGGTGATTACGNTAAATCCTCGGGCGATTGAAAATTATCAAGGTGAATTTTATGTATGAAAAGGGTTCCAGGAGGGCAACAATCATTGTATCATTGTTTATCCGCTGGCTTTTCCCTTCTGGCACTGTCTAGAAAGTTTTCGGGCTACACTGCGCGTTTGCAAACGCTGCTATCCTTTCGGGATGCTAGCGGCGTTCCGGGATAACTGACTTCTCGGTGACCACTACGTTCGCGTCCGCTGCTGCTGCTGACTGCGGCTGTGGCTGTCGTCTACGTTGGCGGCGCGAGCTGTGTGCGTGCTGATACAGCCACAACCATCATCACCCACCAGGAGGTGGGGGCGCTAACCCGTTTACATGGTCGCCCGGCCACGCCCAGCATCCTATCGGGTCACCAAAAACGTCGTGTTCTCTCTCGACATCGTGCACTATTCACCAGTTATCTCATCGAAACTCATTGAAACCCTTAACGAAATCATCGCTATCATTGTTAAGACTGAAGCAAGCCATCCACCCAAACTCACTTCCAATTGGATCTTCTTCATGTTCCGTGTGGCCAGATGAAAAGCTATCCAGATACTATTCACACTGTAATTTGGCTCATTACCGTACCATTGGTACTGTGTCGAACCCCTTCCGAGCTATCACCGCTACGTAACCGTCCATGTCATCAGCTGCCTGTGTCGGGCTTTCTAACCGTTCAGCAACTCGACCTGATCTGTCATCATCGAGAACAATGGATCAAGGATAGCGAAGCGGTGCTGTCGAAGACGTCCCTTGACGAAACAACGGGTATGTGATTCAATGAAGATTCACCCGTTCTGTAACCTACCTATAGGGGAGACATGCAGAGGAACTCGGGGAAAGTGGGGTGGGGAAGGATTTTTGATTGTGTTGCGTTAGAATGAGGTTATTTTTCAATATTGTGCAAGTTTTTCGGGTAAGACCTGTTTTATTGAAGTCGGGTGAAATACTGGTTACCGGCAATAAAGTAGGAGGTCGAGAGGGTGAAAGTTAAGTACTGGGAATGTGGGTTTATCGCTCGTTTCAACAGCCTTCTCTTAAAATAGCACGATAAACAACTTCTGAGTAATTTTTCTAGGAGAATGATCAAAAATCGCTCTATTCGTCGATCCTATCGATTTTTCACGAAATTTTCTTACAAAACGCACTAAAACTACTAAATTTGAGAACCTTCAGGGTACCTCCGGGCATGAGCAAAAGAAAATTAATCAAGAATGGATTTATTTTGGCCTGTACCTGACCAAAAACTTCTCAAAGTGGCCTTTTATGGTCTCTGTTTAATAACTTCTTCCAAGATTTTGATTTCCCAAAATTTTGTTGATTGTTTATTCGATTTCATTGATCCATTACTGTATAGAATTTTGCAGATGATCAGAAAAGCTATCTACGTGAACTGGAGGCATGTACCCGGATGAACTGTGCCGAGATTGCTGGCAAAAGGCGACGAAGGGTGAGTTGATCAATATTTATGTTTTTCATTTTGGTTTTCACTTGAATTACCCTTTTTTGTTTTTTCAACACACCAAAGTCCAGCCGCTGATTATCACAAAGACTGGTTTCCTGTGACTGTTAGAATAGGCGCTCCCAGAATGGGTTGAAAAAGACCAATTTCTCGGCGAACTCGTGCGATCGACTGTAATATGATATGAAGTTTTTGGCCGGAATCACAAAAATTCAATTCAAATCATCAATAAAATCCAAAAACCTGGTTGTTTTGAAAAGACTGGTTCGTGTAGATTCAAGAGAAATTTCAAATGATAGATGGCTATGAGCGACTTTAGATGCAACCAATAACTATTGCATCACTTCCAATTCTCCTCCTTTATCACTTATTATCACTTCCTATCAGTTTTTATCATTTTTGGCACCACATCGTTTTAAAATTTATCATGCTGCTCGATTCCAACCGTTTATAGCACCCAAGCTCATTCTCGATCGATTTCTCTCACTCTGCAGCCTCTAATCATTTATCACTTTTTATCTTACCCTATCATCATCTATTATCTTACACTTAATAACTTACAACTATGAGTAATTCTAATAGGGATAACGGACGAAGACAGAAATTCCCCAGGAAACAAAGAACTTGTTGTGCACATAAAACTCATAAAACATCACTTTATCATCACTTTACCGCTAATTGTTATCATTTACAGTATTCTGATGATTTGGCGTTATCGTCAATTACAAAGCAATAGCGTTGTTGCCTTTTTTACTTGTTGTGATCGTTATTCCATTCATT
>UZAF01016914.1:0-29136 GCA_900617895.1 Haemonchus placei
TATTTGATCTCAAGAAGAACCTGTGGAAACTTTCCAGCTAATGTTTTTTTTCCCTTTATTCCAACACATTTTGATATCACCTTGCTTAGCCAGTCTATGCCGAATTCGTTGGTGAGGGGAACGCTTTACCATGGGTGTTTATCACTGGTTAGCATGTTTCGCTACTCCCTTCCCTCCTTTCACCTTTTCTACTTCCCACAATGACTTTCCCAATATATTAAAACCTCCACAGTGATGAAAAAGAGGTTTGGGTAAAAGGGGGAGATGAAAATGCGACCCAAAATGGCCACGGCACAGAAAGGTGTATTTTACTGGGTCTTTCCATTTCCCCCTTTCTTAGTCTGTTTGGAAAATTTTGGAAGCATCAGGTATTGGGAAAGTCATATGCGAAAATTCACATGAGTTCTGTTTGGAAAGTTTCGAAAGTCTTCATAGAAATACTATAAAAGGGACCCTACTCCCTCTTATGCATACAACAATTTCGGTGACTTTGTGATATCGTAGCCGATTGACTAGATCGAGGCTCATCTTTGACGTTTTTAACTCCGCTTCAGATTTAGCAATGAGGTGTGGCCACGATAGCTCAGAAGATGCTTCAATTCCGAATACCTGACCCAAGTTTCGATGGGCTTCATCAGCATAGTGCCGGACCGAACTCGTAAAAAAGTTAGTCGTAAAGTCGATTATGGGGAATGGAAGGGAGGGACAGCTACTCATTACCGCCTTCAAATAAGCAAGGAGAGTGAATCAGATATATATCATGTGCCTAAGAGTAAAGAGCACTGCCATTAACGAAAAAATTCTTTAAAAATTCCCGAACTTTCTAGAAAATCTAGATTATTGCAATTTAGATACCTTATGAATGACGCAGCCTCTAGCGAATACTTGAGGTATTTATTTTCACCGAAAAAAATCACCAATTATATCAATGTACTTTTAATTATAACTGACAAACCTTCGTCGCTGCCGTCTGCACAATCATTAATTCCATTCTGAAACTTCTTCATCGAGATGCATTTGGAAGAATTCGTGCAAGGAAACAAACCAGGAGCACACGCTAAAAATTCTGAATTACCCTCTACATCCTTGTTAGTTTCAGCTTTGATGTTAAGAGAGACTTCGAAAGCCATCTCTTTTTTCGACAACTTTTCAAAGGACCCTGTCTTTTTGGGGAGCGTGAATACACGATATGGAGCAAACATTCTTTTTCTACACAGATAACTTGTTTTGTAAGGTTTGAATTTGTGCTCCGCCCGCTAATGCTCTGAAGTAAACATTTCAATAATGAAAAATGGACTCACGTTCATCGCTGCCATCTTTGCACTGTCGAACACCATCTTGGAAAAGAGCCGGATCGATGCAGGTGCTCTTGTCTTTGCAAACGAAGTAATGTGATGGACATGCTGCAAATCAGTTTCCAATAACTGTCCGATTTGGAATTATGTGCGTTCCCAGAATACCAAGTACTGGCAATTCTGGCACAGGAACCTCTACAAAGTTAATGGGTAAAAGTCTCTGGCGTTGTTCAATACCGTTTTAGGATAGATGCGATTTCTACTGAAAATCGTAGAGGTATTTGAGAGGCTTTTGTGGACTACACAATGACTTGCGATTGCCAGACTGTGTAGAGACAATGCCTCACCCTTCGAGAGGGGCCTAGTACCAGTTAATTGACCTCGGTGAGACGCATGGCTTGGTTGGGCTAGACGAGTAGCCATAAGGAGTCGATAGGGGATCTATACTTTGAGAAATTCTGAGGGATCTGAATAAGATAGAGGATAAGGTTTTCGGCTTTAATCAATCCCGTCTGGGAAATGCGCTCCTGCACTCGACTCCTATTCAGAATGTAGGAAGTCAGCCCGAAAATGAGCTGCGTCTTATCTCAATATAGATTAATTCTACTAATTCTACCGAGACCGTCGCAGTAAAGCCTCCGAGAGTGTTTCCATTCATTTTGTATACCTAGTGGAAGCCATCGAATGAACAAGGACCCGGAGCAACCTAGGTCATCACGCAGCGCCATTTATCGAAAACAATTAGCACAATAATCTTTGCAACTGTCTCAATTCACCTTCGTCCAGCCCTGAATAACAGTCGATTCGGCCATCGTTAACTTTCTTCTTTGAGATACAACGGGGATTTCCAAATCCACAGTCCAACTGCCATGGGAGACAAACTGAAATTTGCTGAACTTTGCTATAACGTCACACTGATAGTTCAAGATTGAATACAACATCATAATTATAAGTCAATGTGCGCATAAGAGCTGTCGCGAGCTAAGTGAGACCAGAAGCTCAGGTTTTCTCATTGGCGGCCTAACTGGAAAAGTGATAAAGTGTTCATGTCAGTGAGGTGTATGCAGAAACATCGCAGCCCATCAATTCTCACTTGTTTGGTTTTGAAGAGAGGGTTATAATTTTTGGCGCAAACGTTATGGCGTCCTCTGTGTTCTTTGCACATCTGTAACTGTGCAACTTCTAACGTGAATCACTTGCATTGAACTCTGCTGAAAAGACAATAGACACCGTTTGAGTCCAACGACGTTTCACTCTTATCACACATGTGATGCTCACCCTAATGTATATTGTGAATGGTGGGCGTCAACGAAGACAGCAGAGGATCGTATCAAAAACGATAACGACGTAGGTCAGTAGGTGGCTGGTCAGTCTCCGGCTAAGCGGCAAAGTATCTAATGGAACTACACGAGAAAGGAAGAAACTGAAAGATGCCGTTGCCGCTGCTAGAAAACGAAAATGGATCTATGTACAGCAATAAATAAATGACAAGAAACGATCAGACACGATGGGAGACCAGATGAATCGGATGCTCTAAAGAAGCAGATCAACTGGACGACCAAGAATGAGATGGGAGTATGATCTCAGGACGTTCACAAGTTGGGATTGGGAAAGCAAGGTGGCAAGCCCTGAATGGACTCAGAGCATAACCCGTTTCCCTCTTATGGTCAGATAGATAGAAAGGATAAAGTTTTTTGGCTTTGATCTCCCGTCTGATGGATGCGCCCCCGCATTCGACTTCTATTCGGAACCTAGTGACGTATTGAATGCGCGTGTGTCCCATACAAATGACTAGAGGTGGCCAGCCGATGAACAACTCAGTGCTTTTCCCTCCTAGACGAGTATTGTACAGACTAACCGATCACAGAGGTATGAAAGATTGGTTGGATTAAGCACCCGCGACCATGCGCGTGTAATAGTGCGCCACTCTCCATTACACCACCTCTGCCCATACATATGTCATATAAAAAGCGTAAATGAATTAAATCATTAATCATTTGCTTTGCCCACAATGCGGATTGTACAGGTCGCAACACCGTTTAATTATCCGTCACTTCCTTTCTAAGGAGACTTTTGAGAAATGGTTGAAAATAATGTTATGTCGTTAGCGTCTAAGCTCCAAATAGGCAGTAACTGGTGGAGAAGAGGTTTTCATGTTTTGTTCATGTCACTTGTGATATAGGTAATTCCATAGGTATGCCAGTATTTGTCTAGGAGTGGCGTTGTCCCTAGCGCCATCCGCCTGATGAAATCAAACGTGGATGCTTCTTCAATTATCATTCAGCATACAACTCGTAGTACCTATCCGACCTTCGTGTAGTGCTTACTTCGGTTCATTCTTTTTTTTGAATGCATCTTACTGGAGATCTTTCTATCTAGTGTTTTGAACCATACTTTCTTTCAACTGACTGCAGGTTGTTGAGTTAATGTGATCGACGTGACATTATACTTATTGCACCTAATGGTAAGCGTGCACCAAATAAATAAGTAAATAAATAAATAAATATGATAGCGATCGAAGAGGAATTCGCTGCACTATATTCATGGTCAGGCTGATGGCTTAGCTTGCTACACCATCAACTCTTANTCATTCAGCATACAACTCGTAGTACCTATCCGACCTTCGTGTAGTGCTTACTTCGGTTCATTCTTTTTTTTTGAATGCACCTTACTAGAGATCTTTCTATCTAGTGTTTTGAACCATACTTTCTTTCAACTGACTGCAGGTTGTTGAGTTAATGTGATCGACGTGACATTGTACTTATTGCACCTAATGGTAAGCGTGCACCAAATAAATAAGTAAATAAATAAATAAATAAATATGATAGCGATCGAAGAAGAATTCGCTGCACTATATTCATGGTCAGGCTGATGGCTTAGCTTGCTACACCATCAACTCTTAATAAAGTCTCTATTTATTTACTATTCAAACAACTGATATCTGTATCTCAGTTTGTGTGCTGATCGGATTTAATATCAGCTCGAAAATGAATAGATGTAAAAATTCAGTACGAAAGCAAAAATTCAACAAAAAAAATCAACCCATTACTCGATTTATACCGAAATTTAATGAAAGCGCAAATTATTTGATATATTTATTGAGGATCATAGTGAGTAAGCCTTAGTTTTATAGGAGGGAAGAATATTGGGACGGTTAACACAGAGCTTTCGTCCTTTGCAGCTCTATGTGCCTTTTGACCTATGCAGCCGACCCTCAGAAGGTCTTCTCGGCAGGGCGGTGTCAATGGGCTTACAACGTGATCCACAAAAGGTGATTGGCAAGGAGTCAGCAGCATCTTGCTCTTGAGCGGTTTCTGGAGTTGAACTATATCGATGTCTCCTAAACAAATGGTCCCACGGCCGACTTCCTCCACTTCGCGTGAACAATGGTCGACAATCTTGGAGTTTACGTGGCATCACAGTTCCCGATATCGTCATTGCAATACACAATCCCACTGAATTTGCCTCTCTAGGTTGAAATAGTGTTCAAACGAATAGTTTCCCAATTTTCTTTCTCCCACGCTCCGAAGAGCGCCGATACGTCAGCCGAATGAAGAGCCGTTGAATATCTCGATTGTTAAGCTCAAGAAGCAAAGGTTATATCTCCATATCTCAATGTATTCATGCGGTTGAATAAAAACCATCGGTGAGGCCTAGCAACTGGTTTTTCTATCGTAGCTGCATGTTGCGGCCGTTTTCTCGACCTTGTATTACCATCCCATAAATGCCACCCACCCACATACAATTATTCCATCAGGCGTTGTTGACATATGCGGTTGAAGGTGAGCAGCTCATACGAAAATGCTGCACACACAAGAAAAGATGTTTTAAGGGCTGTGGGTGAATCCGAGTGACTCGCTCATAAACTGATGGCAACTACTTTGAAACAACTACATGATTTTAGCCCACAATGAGACCTGGGCAGGCGCAATTGGTCTCTAGTCATGACGGTAGGAGACCAAGTTGATTACGTTGCCATTGTATAAAATAGATACGTAGACGGTATAGAAACCCGCACTTCCCGTTCAATAGGCTTAGTCTTTAGTCTTAATAAGAGGTTGATATGTACAGCCAATTGATGCAGGAATGAAGGAACAATTTTTCTCGGACCCACATTAGGCGTGATCAACAAGTAGTGCCCCCGCAGCTACCAGGACAAAGGGGAGCTGAGAAAGTTGGCATCACTGTGTAAAGATGCCTGGCGGTCTTTCCACGGCCTCGCTTTTTTGATAAAAGGATAGTCGCTAGGAGCAACTCGGGTAGGGTGGACTTATTCCAATCTTTGACTTCACGAACCCATCATTGAGTTCCCTTTCTTCGCGTTTTTAAGAAGTAATAAAGATGTTCATGAGCATCCACCTAGTCTGAGCATAGTTTACTAGCATAGCCTAACTGATCGCGCTAGAAAAGTACTATACCAGTGAGGAGTATCAAGAATTTTTCTAATGGCTAATGCAGTTCTGGAGTGTACAGGAATTGACTCTGCACTTTAAATGCAAACCAAAGTCGTGTGCGAAATCACTGTAATCCAGTTCGTCATGATGATAGCTGACCAAGGGGTTGTTTCTTGTGGAATCCGCAGTGAAAACTGCGTTCACAGTAAAGTTGCCGGCAGTGAAAGTGCTCATAAGAAATACCGTTTGGAATCTAATCATTATTTTTGCTGAAAAGAAGCATTCAAAATGCTTAGAAATCGCCCAACTCAGAAGGAATCGATTCGACTATCAAAAAGAAATACATAGCTCAACAGGTCACAGTGTCCAGGGCCCCACAGTACTTTGCGGCAATGTAACTGTGCAAAATATGTATGTATGTGCATTCCTGCAACCTAAGCACTTGCAATCGCGCTTCAACTTAAACACGAAAACACATAATTTGCATGAAACATTATGAACTGTACAGTTCGTTATCGGATCCCATCCCAAAATAGTCTCTCGGATCAAAAGTCCAGATGGGTGCTGTGATGAAAGCGCACAACATCTTTACGAATCCAGCACCTCAGCAACGACAATGAGATCCGACATCTCAGGGTCAATGCTTCCAATACCACTGACCTAATGGTCTAGCTGGGGATGCTCTCCATCCTATGCTTTGCCTAACGTTCAACGCGACACTCCTCTGCAATTAATTAAAGGCACAGGTCAAGAAGATCCTGCAAAAGTGGCGAAGAAAATGCGAAACCGCACATTTAGTGACATATCGTGGTTTAAAAAAGTAGTCAAATTAGGGGTTGGACGAGAATGTGACGACAAAAGTTGCGCTGAAGAGGATGTTCGGACGAGCTATCCAAATACTGTTGAGCGCTATTGTGACAGCTGGGTGCAGTGAGCTGCTCGCACGCGACGCGCACGCCCCGTTGCGAAAGGTGCAACCTTAATAGACAACCGTGAGAACTCATCCACTTTTGGGTCTGTACGTCAGCTGGGCCGGTTGGGGGCTCCTACGTATGCCGTTTATCGACATGATAGCATCTATAGTGCTATATTTGGAAGTCATGATTTCGTCATAGCTTTGTCCTAGGGAGAAATCTCATGAACCATCTTTACCATGAACTGCGCCTTTGCAGCAGTATACGAATTACTTAAATTCAAAGTAGTGAGTGTGTGGAAGTCATAGTCATGAACGCGTGTAGGCAAAAGCGACGTCCAGTTGCTATTTAAGGTGGTTACATTAAAGTTGTTTCAATGGACGATCCAGGTAATGGGATGGAAATCCAGAATCGAAAAAATGGCTTTCGATTTACAGCTTACATACAGTGGATTGTAATTACAGTGGCAACTTATCGAATGGTGGAAGAACAGTCTGTTTCGCTGCAAACCTCTTTTATCATATAAGGGACTGAAGACAGATGGCTCCAACAAATAGATCATGTGCTGGACTTACCCGCAGTACTGGCACACTATACGCGTCTGGGAGGATTAGAAACTGACTTCTACATCGGCTGGCCACCGCAAGTCATTGTATAGGCCCCATCCCACTCATTACACCAATATAATTCTGAAAGGAAGTCGAGTGCGGGAGCGCATCCCTCAGACGGGATCGATTATTGTTAAAAACTTTAAAAAACTAAACTCTAATTTTATATTGGCACTATGCGCATGGGGATACCACAGCTTCGAACCCGAAAGCGTCCAAAGGGTATCTGTCTGTTAACGGTTCAGAGAGATAAAGCTGAAATAACACAAAAGATATGAAAAGTGCCCGTCGCAAATTCGGCAGATTCGCACTGCATTTCGTCTTTGGTTGGGAATATACAAGGGGTTGCAATGTGTTACGTGACGTCGGGTAATGACGGAAGATCGGCTATTTTCCCCTTGCCTATAAATGGAGTTGAAAAGGATACTTCAATATTTTCGATGGAGAAGGCAAGAATCGAACGAATAGCTTCCAGCCTTCCAGTGGAGGGATGGTTCTCTCGTGCGTGTGACAGGAGAGCGGAAGGTCTTCTAACCTAAAAAGAGAGTCACTGTCTCCTTCTGATGATCAGAGCGAACTTATTGCAATCACGCAATGGTGCTAGGACGAAGGGGACAGTACTGATGGTCTGAGAACTCTGCAATTATTCCTTTCCATTCTCTTCCCTCCTAAAACCATGGTATGAAGTTGTGAAGATCCTCTGTCACTTACAGAATGCCCTCACTTCAATCCCGCATTCGTCTTCCATAATACTTGTGTAGAGACAGCGTTTAGCATTGTTAGACGCCCAAGCGAACAATAGTGCTATGGAATGGGCGATGACCATCAATTGACCCAGTAGAGAAGGGATCAGCTCTCTTGAATGCACTACTACAATGGTGTACGATTGAAAGAAAAAACTTGAAAAGTGCTCACAACAAATAGCCATGGAAATCCATGGCCCACACATAAACGATCTCGAACAAACGTTTTGGTCATGCGACAGTAGAAATGGCTGTGAGATTGCTTTCAAAGGCAGCATAGTTGAAGACAACTGGGTGCATAGAACGACCTTGTCGTGAACTGTGAAAAAAAAGAAAAAGGAAAAGAATCATGGTTGGCAAAAAGTATAAAGGATGGAGGATAAAACCTTTTGGCGTTAATCAATCCCATCTTAGGAATCCGCCCCCCAATCCGTAATCTCCCCATGCGTGTGTGAAGTGCGCCACTTGTCACTACCCCACCTCCGCCCAGACAAAAAGGATGACTTTGGAAAAATGCCTGAAAGGTAATGTCAGTTACATTACTGACTGTCAAAAATCCTCGCTTTTTCAGTACAATCAGAAGGATCAGAAGAAATCTTTTTAGCATGAAGGCCTTCTGAGCACAGAACGTATCAGAACGATGGATGTTTGCGATAACTGTGTCATCGGCCGTACGAGGTTTCTAGATAGAAGAAGTCTATTTGGTCAAACGGCCCAACGTTTCGAGGCAATCGTCGTCTTTAGTGGCCATGATTCCATCGCTCAAGCGGAGAAGATCCGCCGTCGCCATAGGCGACTGTCAGTGAATCGCTCGCTTTTTTGCTTCTGACCGTCGCCTTTAGTGACAGCGGATTCCCTACGCTCGTGCGGTGAAAAGTTAGCCTGTTTGTAGCGTTTGTATTGCCTACAATTTTGAAAACTGTCATGAACCATTGGGCCAGCTTCTGGTGATAATATGTATTTGCTTCCTATATCATA
Organism: Haemonchus placei; assembly: GCA_900617895.1. Lineage (NCBI taxonomy): Eukaryota > Metazoa > Nematoda > Chromadorea > Rhabditida > Trichostrongylidae > Haemonchus > Haemonchus placei. The sequence goes on from UZAF01016914.1 coordinate 8,933, forward strand.
TGGATGGTGAAAATACCGACAAAGTTCTTCTTCATTGGCGTTTGTCCCACTTATCTGGTATAGTGGAGCCACTTCTCCCGATTGAAGGCTTAAAGGCACAGTTCAAGATAAAAATGGTTTCCGAGATTCCCATATAGGATGAATATTAGACGTCCTTGTATACCATATCTGGCGCTAACAGAACAGAAAACGGCCTAGTTAGGGAGTTATGAAGGCTCAAATATCGGTCCGTATGTGTGCGTGGACGAGTTTCACCGGCATTGTAGAGGCTGCACCGTTCACAAGGAAACACATGTAGGAAGTTCAAACAACTCGTCATGACCCACAGCGACACCTAAAGGCAGTTCTGTACAGTTTGGCTTGATGTAGTCTGCTCTTTGGGCAATTGCAATAATGATATATTGTCCAAATACCCCTTCCATGTTATTTCCGTCATGCTAATCTCGTCCGACCTCTATTTCTCCTACATTTGGGGAGCCTTATTTTTCTCGAAATTGACGAATTTTCTCGCTTCCTTCACTACCAATGAAATATTCCCAACTTATACTTCCGCTTCTCGAATAAGAAGGGGTACCCCGAAACTATCGTGAACTGTGCCTTTAATCGGGAAGGCCCAACCAATCCTAAGTCTTCATGCAAGGTTGTTGTTGTTGCCTCTTTGCCTTCTTGCCCTTTTCTGTGAAATAAGGCTCAGACCCATCTTACAAGCACTGCCTCTACCCGCGCTAGGACATCGTTTCAATCTGAGGCGAGCTACCAGCAATAAGGGCTTCGAAAAGCTCCCTCATTGCATCGTTGCGCTGAGCACACAAGCGCAAGAACCAGCCGTCCATCGTAGCATTTTCGTCTCCATTACCCCGAGGTGTGCTTCGATTTCTTTTGACATATAAACGAACGATCGCCCTTTCTCTGCTCTAAGACAGTTTTTGTAGTCTATTAAAAATGTGATGTTATCGCTGAAAGAAGCCGTAGAACACGAGAAAATCTATCATTCTCGCTAGCACTGATGGCAACGGTTATGATAAAACGAATCAGTAAGTTTCGTTACGTCCCACTGTTGGGGCCGCCCATACAAACCCACCCAAGCTCACAGTCTATCATAAATTACGCTGCTGGAGTCTTTTCAATGTTTAACTTCCCACTATACACTCCTCCCTCCCTCATCCTCGCTCTCCACAATACCCTTCCCTCCCTCCCACAACCTCAACCCGAGGATCAGAGGTTTCCACTCACCAATCAATGTGACGCGAGTTCATTTCCTGTCCTCAGAATGACTAAGAAGTATCGGTGTAGCATAGGTAAGAAAGGTCCATCGCAGCCGATGGAATTTAGCGACCTTGCTTATCGATTTCAAGTTGACTTATCGCGGACCTCCTACAAGCAGCTGTCATTGATCTCGCACTATATCAAGTCCTTGTATCTGCTTTTGTCTCACTCACAATCAGCCTTACTTTGATTGCTTGAATTCCATTCCATCCATGTTTCACTTGTTGATCACTACTTCCACACTTCCGCTGGATTGGCACCCTTGCGCGGAATGACCAGGTTCGTAGTGGGATGAGCCTCGAATCCGGCTTTCGTTCAGAGTAGCGATGATGTTGGAATGCGCGTGTGACCTTTCCAATGACTTACGTAGCTGGCTGTTCAGACAAGCTCAGATGGAACGCCTGTTTGGTCTTTGCGCTTATCGAGCTAGGATTCGAACCTCGCTATACAGGTGTGATAGTGTTCCTGTTGATCTTGGCACAACACCACCTTCATCCAGAATAAAACTCAGGAGTTTTTGACTTTCAGGAACGTGTAAAGGAAGATAACGCATGCCTCAGAAGAAGAGTAGCCGTCTGGTAGTGATGAAGGGGACAAAAAGTGACCGTTTGACGGAGATGTTTACGATTTTGACGGATGAAGTTAAAGTAAACATTGATTAAGAGTTGAAGGTAGAAGTTTGAATAGTGGACAGGTGACTATTGTATTTACAAAACAAATAAAAAGAGACTAGAGGTAGCTTGTCGCTAACATTCCTCCTATGACCACTATCCTCCTCCTAGAACGAGGGGAACCTCGAAGATTTCCAGTTACCTTCCTCACGTTTTGAACGCTTTTGCTAGTGAAGAAGAGTCTGACTAAAGAGTCCATAGTTGGAATGGAGTGTAGGGAACTGCGGGTTGGCCATTCAATCATAACCATTCAGTCGGCCGAGGAGAAAGTTCGGTGGTAACGAGGAAGAAGATAGACGATAATGGCCGCCAGACAGTCTCCGCAATAGTTCCACCAAAAAGGTGGCACCCGAGAGTTTTGCAATTTGTGGACATTGATGTGCGAACCTTTTTTCCCGTGTCCATCCCCACGAAATTGTTAAATATTAGTAACGACTTTCCTGATTAGCCCAACATTTCGCCACAGGTAAGAAGTACTGTGCTGTGCCTCTGAACGAAATCAATAGGCAGTTCTCATTTCAGCAGCGGAGGGATGCTCCATGATTGAGGAATGGAAGGTTACAACTACAATTAGCGCAAGTAGTTAGCCAGTTACCACGACGCGGCCCAGCTAAGAAACTAGGTCGGATTAGTGACAGATGTACTTTCTGGACAAAAATTGGGGCTATAATTAGCTGCGAAGATCGCTCTCTCATGCTGTCTAGCTGACGAACCCACACACATACACACATACACACATACACATATACACGCGCGTGCATACACACATACATGCCCCCACAAACACCTTCAGACACACACACACACACTTTCAAGCACACATACACAAATACAGACACACACTTTCACACACACACACACAAACACAAACAAACAAACACACACAGCACCAGTCACATACATACAAGCAAACAAAAAACTTACAATGACACAACTTACAATGGCATTGAATGCGTAGTTCTAAAGTTCACTAATTTGTTCAGTGAGTGTGCTGCTAACCATATGAGTGAGTGCTCTGAATGAAGCCGAATTCGTGGCTCATCCCTTCGCATTTTCCCATTCCATTTGCTTGAATTCCATTTAATCCTGGTCATTCCGCGTGAAGGTGCCAATTCAGCGGAAGTGTGGAAGTAGTGAGTAGAGTGGAACCATATAGGCTCAAATTCATCTAGAGCACCCAATGAAATTCCTTGAAACATAGGCTTGCGCCGTAGGCCTGATTTCATTTACAGCGTATTCCATTGCAACTCTAATTCAATAACTCCAGCACAGCGTACTACGGCGAAATAAGTGCAGTCACCATGGACATCAAGTTTTATTCAATAATTCTTCATAGGCAAAAATCTGAAGAAAGGTAGATTAGACGTGGGAGCCCGTACCCCTAGTTACTCGGAAAGTTTTCTTTAGATTGGTCGGACAGAACTGCCGCAAAGGCAAAATTCCTTGAACTAAATTTTCACACCGCACCTCGCATTTATGGATTCAGTTACCTGTTCGCCAGGCCGGCGAAAAGAAAATGTAAGCCTTGATCCGGGACCGACTAACCCGAAAGTCAACTCTGTGTCTCGGTGTGCACGCCAGCATTAGTGTAAGTCCGAGTGTGATAACTGAAGAGGTGGCAGATCCCAATAGGATCGATTAGCACCAGACCAACAACTATTGTATTGCTGACATAAAAAGATTTGGCTCGGGACCCCACACTTCGCACTTGTCCTTGTGAACAGAGTCGATAGCTGGGCTGGCTTTGGAGGATTCAGTGTCGAGGAAATGATGCTTGAAAAGTGCGTAAGGTAGTGCCTACCAACGAGAGTTTTCACCGTCCAGTGCTCTGCATAAATCTGATTTCCTATTGTCTGACTACGAATCCATTTCAAAATCTCTACGTGGCTGAAAGGACTATCCGAGTGAAACTGAGAGAATCTTGCAAGAGAACAGCCACCGTTGATTTCTTCCGCAAGAATGCGCCACGCCTTTCAAATCTCATCGCCATCAAGCATTATAAGTGGACCCGGTAACCTGACGATCAGTTAATTTGGATGATTCCTGAATCTTCACTGCTCGATAAATTCAGCACCTTGCGACCGATCGAAAAGGGTCTTGGCCAATGCCTGGGCTTATCAATATGGGTGGTTGTCCAATCAACAACGTACTTCCTGCTGCTTCATCAACTCTGACAGCAGTGTAAATCGACCCTGCACTTGAATTTCTTTGGTTTCAATTTCATTGAGCCAAATGTCTGGTTTCCTGAAAGTTATATTTCAGCTCTAAAGTGTACTTTCGTTGGGAACGGGTTGATGGGAAAGATGGGAGAACTGTTGCTCCATCAAATGCTATAGATAGCTGCTATTCACGTATAGCATAATTTATGTACCGTGGAACAATGCAATCACCTATGTGGTGTCGTAAAAATGAGCTAAATAGGACTGGATCAGCTCCCCACTGAAGCTATCATTTGGGAGACTTTTTTATTCTGACACGTGAATCATACCTATACTAAACCAGCCAACACACAAAGGCTGGAATGTGTTTTTACAAGTGATTGAACTGAGCAATCAAGACGTCCCTGGCAAGACAATGGGGTGGTGGGGAAAGGTGCCAGAATCGTGGTCCATCCATATGCCTGTTCCTACATTGTATCTGGTTATGGAGGATGGCATGAACTCATCACTACCACTTGAAGCGCCGAGCATATTTTCGTGGAATCCGGCGCACGGGTGGAAGGGGTAATTAGCTATGAGGACTATGTCGTTTGACTGACAGCCCGACCAGTTCATCCCAGGTCTAGCACAAATCGTGGAATCAAACCAGGTAATTGCCCACCATGAAAAGGAAGGGGAAATTCTGTGGCGGGTGTGAAATGTCTATCAAACTACTATGAAGTTCCACCTGATGAAGTTCGCTAACCTTCAACCTATTTAGCCGATCAGGAAGAATGGCAACTAAGCGGCCGCAGACCCTTCTCAAGGGCAACGATCAAACCAAAAAAGTTTCGCATCGAAATTGTGGTTTTCGAACAGTTCGGCCATCGTAAAACTCATGCGCATCGGCCGTCGTGATGGCGTTGCGACCTCCAGTCCAATCTCTCTTTGAGAAATACCCATTTAGGTCCCGTACTCAAGTCCAGAAGTGATAAAGTAATGTGTGGTGGTTACGTTATCGGCATCGGCGATCACTCGAACCTCGCCGCATATCTCTCGATAGCGCCGAATGCGGTCATATCAGCCGGCTGGCTACTGCAAAGCCAACTAGTTTCTACACTAGATAATCCCCAAAATCCAGTTCCTGACGAGATCGACTCGATGCCATCACCTATGTAGTGCAGAATCCAATTCAGTACTTATGTATTGCCCTGAATAGACCCCTTCAGAGGTCTTTTTAATGATTTTTCGTCGTTCACTAGACCAACACAGAAATCGCCTAACGAAGGGGTCAAGCAGGTAATAAAAGTATGGAGGGCAGAATGGGGAATGAGTTGTATCCTAAATGCACTAGACATGGCTCCAAAATATTTCCCCTCGTCACCATTACTGTGATTGACCCTCTTTTTAACCTTGGAGCTCAGCTATTTTTCTACTATAGGAGGAAATGCAGTCAATACCATGAAATGAAGTACTGGCGAGGGCTTCTTGGAGGGGAAGCACCCATGGCTTGAAAATTGGGCAGATAGTGCTAAACTGGTCTCTTTCAGGGACGAGTACCCCCACCCAGTTGCGTACAAAGTCAAACATGCAAGAAAGCCTTGGGCAGAATATGTACACTATTGCCAAAATCGTTAGTATGCTGGGCAGTGTGGCCGACAGCAAATACTCTTCCATATGGACTTAAGTAACATTTGCCACCCGGGATGTCTTCGCTTTTACAGAAGGTGGGCTATCTGGGTGGGAGAAAGGCTATCTATTTGAGGAAGAGCACATTTTTTGCCTTCGCCAAAAGGTGTCTCTCACGGGATGGATTTCTCGCACAATTGAAGATTTCGCTACTTTTGGAGCCCACAACTGAAATCGTTACTGCTGTCTGTGTTGGCAACGCGGTAGTCCTTTGTTAAAGGCCCACGGACTAGTAGTGCCCGACACTTCTACTCCAGTAGTTTCCAGCTGCTTGTCTGCCACTTTTTCACCTTCTTTGCTGCCATCATCAACCTCATCGTCATCACTTGAGAACCGGAGGCCATAAGGAGTACGAGGCAATTTGTGCTATGGAAGAATTGTATTAGGGTTGGTAATCCGGTCACTTTCGCCGCCAGCTCAAGTGGATTCTTCGTCATTATGCATGTGTTCATGTGCTTCACCGTATGTATTTCGCGCCTTCAAAAAACCTTGGCGGCGTTTTTGTTGACGGTTGACGAATGTCTTGATTGTCATCAGGATTCTATTAGGAGATAACATTCAGGAGATTTAAGTTCACATGCCCTTTCCCAGATACATACTCCTGTTGTTTGGCTGATCAAAAGAAAGGGAACCTTTTCAGAAAATTCCAAAAATTCCAAAAAGAAGCAGTGGATCAAGCTACTGCATTGAAGACGTCCCACGTGGGCCATTTTAACCCTTCATCATCTTCAGGTCGGGTAATTGACCTTTACCAGTTGATGTTTAGAGAGACGCAACCTTCAACTGCCCATGGACCATACCTACTGTCCCGCATCAACGACAAATATGTCCTGGGTCCCTGAATACTTGATGCGGAACACATTTCACTGTGTTTTCTTGAGGGAGGTGGCTTAGTCCATTCAAAAGCCATATTCGCTGAATTCGCCGTCGTGCGACACTTTTTTCGACCAACTTCTCGTGATATGAGCTTGTTCAGCTGTGCGGTAAGAGGTAAGTTTTGCGGGCAGCTGTGTACGACCAGCCATTCGTCCGTCACTGTCTCATTTCTTGACGGTACGCATGTGTGTCAGAAAGAGAGGTAATTGAGGTAGGCGCGACCTTCAGGACAGAACTCATACACACACCGACGGCACAACACTCACCGCAGTTAGTTACTTACAGGGATGAGACAGTTTTTTGTAAGAAAATGCATCAAAATATAACAAACTATAGAAGAGCCGACGAATCAATGGAAAGGAAAAATCGAGAAAAATGAAAATGATCAGTCACGAGATGAACTTACACTCATCGCTACCATCCCAGCAGTCCTCGACGTCATCCTGCCATTTAATACGAGGAATACATTGGCCACCGGTGGCACATGAAAACTCGTCCACTGAGCACTGATGTGCCTGAGTGCCCGAGAGCCGGTAGAGCAGGAATATCAGTATGAGTTTCATATTCCATGTGGGAATCGCTTTCCAAGTAGGTATTTCTATCGGGAACACATGGAAGATCGTTTGGATGACGTGACTGTGCGGGTGGTATTTGCGGCGATGCCCAGTTCGGTGGCGGTCGAACATGCAATTGCCAGATGGAGGCGGGGAGAACTATAGTGAGGCACCGTCGCGCAGATCCCTACCGAAAGGGCACACGAGAGACGACGGTCGCCTGGCGCCACTTGAACAGTACCTCAGGAACACAACCTGGAACATGTCCCCCTTCCTACCGTGCTAGTAAGCGTAAAGTAAAGGTTATCCTTAATGACTAGTGGAATGGTTGTGTGGAGCCCTAGTGGAGCAGCACACGCATCCAAAATTTGTGCTCTTGTAAACATCAGAGTGGCTCTCGGATGATGACAGTGGGAATCCGCAGAGAATGTACCAACTCGCAGTGTCGGGTAGAGATAACACAAGCGGACATAAGGTGAAATCGTCTCCTTCGCAGCTAGTGAATGGAACCTTGAGCTAATGAAGTTAAGGATGAATATCCGTTCGAGTGTCTTTACAACTTCGATGCTCAGCTCTTCCAGAAACTTACTCAGGTCAAACTTCCCCCTATCCTTTACTCAAAGTGTTGGTCTAGATGTGAAAAAAAATTCTGTAAAAAATCTGTCTGATGTCTGAAAAATCTGAATCCCATATCAACCCTTCCAACAACCTCGCTTTTCCAGTATTAACACATGATAATATAAAAGCGAATTTTCCTGCCACAAGACGACTAATCGTGTCAGGACCTTTGATCCTCAACGTATGCAAAGTTCAGGGTAATAACAAAAGAACCGAGGCCACCAGGTGCAGCGGACCCAGTATCGGTGGCGCCCGCTGCGATGGCATGTGCAGGCTCATACCCACATGTTCCTGTTTTCTGAGGCCTACGGAATGGAATGGGAGTTCGACCGCCGTCAAAGACGAGGTCAAGGAATCTGGGAGCCTTAGTGGAGAGTACAGGGGCGTCATACTGAAGTCAAACATCTGAGAATCCTGAATACATACCACTAATGAGAAGTTTCACACAAGGAAGCCTCTAAAGGGGAAAGAGCCTACATGCGTTGCATGTGTGTACTAACCTACGTGTATGCAACACCCCACACAGTCAATCCTCCCCTTTCTTGGGTACCACCTGCACGGGCTAATGAGTAGCAAAAAAGTGCAGTTTTTCTCATTCGTCCCAGAAGAAGATTACCTCCCGTTTAAAAGTGGTGTTCCCATGAGGGGAGCTGCCCAAGTTTCACAAACAACTGCCCCTCAGATACAAAGTGGATCGTAATCAATTTGGCAATTCCTGTGTTTGATTGTGTATCCACTTCGCAAAAAAGGTAAGAAAACAATTGCCGATTCCAATTTGGCGGTCACAAAGGCGCGACCATAACGCCTAACGAGCTGGAAAACTGATGTCGGATGCACGCACTGCTCAAAGCTCAACACAACAGACTAAGCGAAACGTTGTCCAGTGAACTTGAGTGAGGAATTTCAAATGAATTCCTCGATCCGACAGAGCACTTCGTATCCCTTCTTGTGGCAAAAGGGGGATCGGAATATGTGGGAAGATCGCGGGTTGCGCCTAGGGTGCACTGCTACAAAACTGAAATCGCTCAAGCGACGTCCATGTGCTATGACTTCTGACTAAGTCCTGATCACCTCTTCAGCGATGGAATGAGGGAAGGACTCTTCGTGATGTGGAGTGACCTATCTGGGAGAAGCTCTTCTGAGCAACGATTTCGGTCTCTGATCAGTGCTGTAGAGGAGTGATTCATAGTATGGGTTGATCCAATATCTTTCTACTGCTACTGGGAACGTTTAGTTCCGCCTCATGTGTCTATTACTGCGATTTCACGAAGTTGGAATGAGGGATTCGTTGAAGTGGGCGAGTTTTTACTGCGAAGTCGACTACTTCAGTAAGAGTGGAAAGTTCGTCTACGGATGATTACGTCCCCTTGATGTGTGTGTAATTAGACCAATCGACTGCCCTGCTTGAGTTCTGCGCTCTCGCCAGTAATTTTGTAGGAAGAATGATACTTCGAACAAAGAGGAATGTACTAGTCGTTACAAAGTTGTGCGAAATTTACTGACCACCCACAAATAGGAGCTGCAGCTCTGTCTGAGCTCGAGAGGGTGTAATTTACGAGGGGTGCAAGTAGAGGGGTCAGGCTCTGCCGTCAGCCGACCACATGCTTATGAGAAGGAAATGGGGATAGTTCTACATTCTTGCTGGATTATTTATTCCTCCTTCCATAAAACCTGTTAAGCACTGGAAGCCTACACTCCGTCAAAGTAGAAGAAATCAGATGTGGTTGCAAAGGTGCTGTCGCTCTTTACATCGAAATTTTCAAAATGGAAACTGTGTTCTGGGCAACAGTCCCATAGACCTACGGAAAAGGGTCGACGAAAAGCAAACACAAGTGGGGGACGTTTTTGAACAAGGTCACCGGGATCGGTTACACGGAAGCGAGACATCGACTGAAAACACGACGACTGCCAGCTCTTGACCCTCCAACATCTCTCACTTGTATACGGATGGCCAACGCGTATTCGGGCTGCTTTGAAAAGTGTCAGAGCACTTGCAGCGACCTTTTGCTTGGTAGGTGCACTGCCTTAGATGGGAAGAACTCTTTGGTCGTGCGGAATGAGCTTTCAAAGAACAGTGACATGAATAGGGTTGGTTCCAGATTGATGTTGACGATTGCGAATCCTGCACACTAGCGTTGGAGCCATAAATTTCTCGAATGGGAAATGTCCGGATTGGATGATTGGGAAAGTGATTGTTGCACGCGGAACATTGACATCAATGGCGATTTATTACTCAGTATATAACTGGATGGAAAACTGTCGAAATTCGCTGAAAATCACTGTAAATATCCTTGATGTATTGCTCATTTGAGAGTTAATGCTTCGCTCACAGCCACTTCCGACGCCGTCGTCTGTCACTTTTTGCGAAAGGCACAGATTTGTCACTACGGTCATAGGCAAAGAGGCCTCTAAAGTGAGTTTTGCATTTATATCGACGAAGGGCTTAATTGAGCGGAAGGTGGGGACTTGCTCTATTTTACAAAGTATTTACGAGCGAAATTTCACTTCCTTTTCTTTTGGTTTTATGTTATGGGCGAGCATGTCCTACATTACCGGAAAGACCATTTTAGGCATCCACAAGTGAACGAATAGATTTCGCTGCCTCCAGCCTCCTATACACATCCAAATCATGGGAATGAGGTAAACGATACCTAAAGGTTGGGAATGAAGTAGACGGTGACATTTTCACTTCGAAAAATCATTGATGCTAACGGTGTTACGGTCTTAGCAGAAATGTCTACTCAGTTTTTGCCGCTACAGAAATGTCTACTCAGTTTTTGCCGCTACTCCAGCGCTACCTCTACAGTTTCCAATCAGACGTGAAGTGCTCCGTGAGCGCTTCTATATGTTCTTTTATCTGAATTTTCTTACTGGACATTGTCGTTGCTCATCATATTCCTTGTCTGCCATGAGGAATTAACTATGTGTATGACATTTCAGCGAAGCTTTCAATGACTACATAAGGCGCTTCACTTCCTAGGAAGCATCTGATACACTTGATTCTCTACCGTTTGAAAGTTTCGGATTAGAAAGGTGATTCGTTTAGAACATTGTGGTGACCTTTTCACAATCCGGAATAGAAGACTAAGTTTGCGACATTAAACAATCCCATTCTGGGATACGCCCACTTATTCCACATTCCACAATTCCATCCATTTAGAGCCGCAGAGTTAGATAAATACCTTTTGGTTTATGCAAAGGCCAGTGGGCGACTTTGTAGTTCAGAGAGAGGGGAAGGGACTTCCGTTCTTATCCAACACTGAGCGCCAGAGTGCAGAAAACGGAGAGTAGCGGTCTTTCCTCGTGCCTTCTCAGCGGAAGGAATATAGCTTTCACCTTAGCCTTAGCAGCGGGAGGGAGAGGGGAGGGGAATATCGGGGTGGGCGAGATAATTACCTCGCGCAGAAAACTAGGATAAGAGTTGAACATTCAATTGATTCACCCATCCCGCTCCTTCGTTCTAGGCATAGGTGGAAAAAATACATTTTCTCGGCTCAAAGGCACAGTTTACGATAAAAATGGTTTCTGAGATCCTCCACAGGATTTGCGGCCCCGCGTATAACATATCTGGCACTATTAGGTCAGAAAACGGCTCAGTTAGGGAGTTATAAATGTTCAGGGATTGACCTCTGTGTATCCTCGGACGAGTTTCACCAGGTATTGTAAAGGTGCTAAGATCACGAGAAACCTCATGTAGAAAGTTCAAACGACTTGTCATGACCCACAGCGACAGTGAAAGACAGTTCTGCTCGGCTCTGGCTTGATGTAGTCAGCTTTTTGTGCAATTGCAATCAACGAAATCTCGTCCGAATACCCCTTCCATGTCATTTCCGTCATGGCAATCTCGTCCGAGCTCTATTTCCCCTACTTTTAGGAGCCATATTTTCCCAAAATAGGCGAATTCTTTCGCTTTCTTCACTACCGGTGAACTATTCCCAATCTATACTTCCGCTTTTCGAATAAAAATGGGTACATCAAAGTTATCATGAATTGTGCCTTCAGATGAAGGAGAAAAAGCCTCCTTCAACTACATTTTCACCGCCTAGTGTTCCACTGCAAATCCGCTCTCAAAACACGCACTGAGATCAGATGAGCGAATAATGCTGCCCACTGTCCCTCCTGTGATATCAGGGAGTTAGTCGTAACTAACTATGTATATGTAGTCTTTTAACGTTGATCAATCCTTTTTTCGAAATCAAGGTGGGGCTTCAAATAAATCTACGTTCTCTTGCAGTGGCCATCTCAAGTGCAGGTCAAGGCTTTTATCTTCCCAAACGAATCTGGTATTAACAAACCAAGTTGGTAAGGATGATCTACTTTTATAAACGTCGTCGCTAATATTACACTAGCATACCTTTTCATGCTGCTCCCATCCTTATGTCTCTGTTTGCGATGGGCTTTCAATATCACTACCACTACCAAGTCATGCGCTTTTTACTCACGGACAGACCGACAAACAAGCCGATACACCAACTTACTGTTTTATATGAAAGAAGAAAGGGCAGAGGTGGTGTAGGCAAGTGGTGCACTATCACACACGCNGTCAATACGCCACTACGATCCTGAATGGAAGTCGAATGCGTGAGCGCACCCCTCATACGGGATTCGTAGATGCCAGGAGACTCTAACCTTCATCCTTTATGTAGGGAGGAGTCATGGAAGCCAGTCAATGTAACAGCTTTGTCAGTGTTTTATCCTCGATAGCCGACTTTGAGGAATTGAAAGATCCGATGACCAAGGCCTTTTACTAAATACGCATGGTACTTGATGACCCCTAGACCATTTCTACGACAGTACCGCGGTTCCTTGTGACATCATTTCCACTTCCGTTTCCTTTGCTACCTTATCTATTTAGCCGAGATAAGTCCCCAAGAACTTCCTAAAAGGGGTCGTTTCACTGTTTTTTTCAAAAGTAAGGTTCAATAGGAGTGAACGGGAGTGTTGAAGGACGATCAGACTTAATGAGCTGAGCACAATAGTAGGCGACCTTGTGATGAAAAAGAACTCAGTAAGTTACATAAAAATGATGACCGCCCGCTGATCATGAGAGTCTTGTACTTCCTCAACACAATTAGGTGGTTTCTCATACTCATACCTAAGCACGTTTTGGAAATGATCACCCGAATTGAATTCACCCGCATCTCAACTTATCTCGTGTAAGTCATCTCATCAGTCGCCTACGGAAAACTTTCACCGAAAACATCACTGATTGCCTCTGCCCTGAATGTTGCGCTATAACGAACTGTAACAGTCATCTCGTGCTTTGCATTAAAGAAACGATCGTGATGAGGGAGCAGCGAGCCGACAGCCCTCGCCTTTCAGTATCTGACCTTGCCATTGTTCTTTGACGGCGGGATTCTCATTACTGTCTTACTGTAGCATCACACAATTCCAAGATATTCGTTCAAATCGTCCCCATGATAGTTGGTGTACAAAGGGGATTCCAGCAACGAGGAAGGACTTATATTTGTTAACACCATGAACTTTTGGGAAGTATTTGCTTGAAAGCTCGCTGAATTCAATCACTTGTATCATACTAGACGGCCGATGTCCTTATACGCTGCCATAGTGGGGTTTTGGCATTTTGAAGAGCGTGTTTTCGTTGTTCCGCACCTCCTAAAAGTAGGTTAATCAAGTGTTCCATAAAAAACTAGTTCCAGTAAGACCCTCTACTTTCTTAGAGGCACAGTTCACGATAACTTTGAGGTACACCTTTTTAGTTAAAAAGTCAAAAAACGGAAGTCTAAGTTGGGAATAGTCTATTGTTAGTGAAGAAAGCGAGAAAATTAGCCGATTTCGAGAAAATTAAGGATCCTTAAAAGTAGGGAAAACAGAGGTCGAACGAGATTTGGAAGCTGTATTCGGACGAAATTCGAATTGCTGCAGTTGCGGAAAGAGCTGATCACATCAAGCCAGAACTGTACAGAACAGCCTTTGCTGTCACTATGGGTCATGACAAGTTGCTTGAGCCTCTTGTGAATGATACAGCTTCTACAGTGCCGGTGAAACTCGTCCAAAGATATAACGCCCTGACTGGGCTGTTTCCGACCTGATAGGGCCGGATATGGTATACGAGAGAGCCTCCAATTCATCCTAGAGAAGAATCTCAGAAGCCATTTTTATCGTGAGCTGTACCTTTGATAGAAGATAAATGGTCAATTGAAATCATGGGCAGTGCAGCCGGCTACGGTCAACGCATTGAGCATTGAAATTCATTGAAGAATGCGATTGTAGTGGCTTGTAATGCTCGCACAAGTTTTTTCTATGGCAATTGCTGGGCGGAACTCAGGTTTTCAGCAAATGCCACGACCTCTCTGCCATTGTCGAAAGCCTGAACACTGCTCAAGGCCTCTTAATCGGAACCCTCCCCTTCATAGCATTTCCGACATACAGTTTTGCTTGGAAACTGCCATGATTTCAACGGAATGATCGCCTTAGTCTCTTTTTGGGTAAACTTTAGCGTATATCGTAATAACGTTATGTCCCTGTCCTGTTATATTTAATGAGATGAAGTATCTTCGATGTGACTTCCGCTCAACCAATAAACTACTCGATGACAGATATTCTCACAGTACACTTATACTCTTGTATACTACTCTACTTAAACAAAAAAATAAAGTACATAGGATGCTTTTAACACTTTTCTAAACGTATTCTTTTTCAGCCACCATCGTGCTCATTGAAATTGCTGTCACGTTCTACCTACTCCGAACTGTAGATTGATGCCAGCGAATAATCGCGCTATTCGCAAGAATGCACACTTTAAAAGCACTGTTCGCGATGATTCAATGGGCGGGTGTGTCGAAGACGTGTCCGCCTCTCATTCGACGCCACGTCAGACTGTCCGACGTGACATCGAATGTGAGGCGGACACGTTATCGACACACCCGCCCATTGAATCANTTAATAGCTCGAAAAAGTGTGTTAAGCAGCCTATATAGTGACTTGCGGTGGCCAGTTGATGCACAAGTCAGCGCTTTTTTCCTCTCAGACGAGTCTGGTACCAATGAACCGTTTCAGGAAGAGTGGAAGGCTGGTGTGGCCCAGGCAGATATCGATTCGGAATTCGAACCCGTGACTGTGTGGGTGTAATACTGTGCCACTTGTCACTACACCACCCCGCTCATTTCCTTCACCGTTTTGCTTCTCTCCTGGGCGGAACGACAGTAAAAACGCAATATTGACAGTACATCTGCGTCTTGCTTTGCCCAACCCTGTGAGAGCATCACCCCAATGCCGATATTGATGCATAAGTGAAGTATAACGTGGTCAGGTGCGCAGGAAAGTACGACGTATAAGCAAACGAGGGAACTAGCTAAGGAACGGAGGTTAGCATCGGCCTTAATCAGAGCATTCTTTGTTAAGATTGAAAAGCTCGTCCTGGAACGATTGCCATCACCACAATATATACAAATCATTAGAAAAAACCAGCAGAAAAATGACTCAAAATAAAAACTCTCACGACGGCTATTATTGCACCAATCCTGAATCAGAATTGCTATCTTCAAGAGATGTTTCAAACGGCCTCAGCGGCTTCTTCTGAAGGCTCTTATAATATACATGGTGGCCCACATGAAGTGTGAAGGGCAATAAAAGTTGACTTATGTGGTTCTGAGCTGGAGGATGCGGTGGGCCCATGGGCCGAGATGAGCGCGAAGAACGTCAGCTGAAACCTTCTTAGGATTGGACACGAGGCCACAGTGCAAAGAACATACTGCAATAATGTGAGATCACGCATTCGGGTTTTGGCGGAGGAGGTTTAGCCTTCAAACTCTCAGATCTCAATCCTCTGAATTTTACTGTATGCTCGATCCTGGAGCAAAAAGCCTGCGCTTACAAACACATGCCTTCGAACTCTGAAAAGAAAGCTTCCTTGTGAGAGCGTGGGATAAAATTTCGTCGGAAGTGATTGCGCGCATTTTGGAAACTTTCGAAAGAGGTTGGATGCTTGCATTAAGGAGAAAGCTGGTCATTCTGAATGCGTGACGTGATATGTTGTTTACAATTTAGGTGATGATTGTATAGAGTCAAATATTTCCTATTTGGTTTAATTTGTATGCTTTAATGTAGATTTTCTGTGTTACACTTCATGTGGGTCATCCTGTATAAAACAGAAGTGATAGCATTGATTTATGGGACTAGCAGAAGACTACCTATGGCTACAGTGAACAGCCGGCATGGCACATGCGACGTGCTAGAATGAGCTTGAACGAAAGATTGAGACAATAAAGAACTGTTTTGTGTAAGTTTTGCTCTAGATAATATGAGCGCAGACATCGCATCCTGATATTCAAAGAGCGAATCTCCGGGATTCTTTTAAAGTATGGTTTTGAAGTCATCTTCATGATGATGGAAGAATTTTCAGATACAATCTATGGAAATCTGAAGTTCCAAATATCGCCAAGGAATAATTCAGTGTACGTGTCGTTCACAACAAACCATTAAAGATCAGGTGTGCTGGACACATGTGATTTTGTCGGAAGTCGGAACCTTCCCATGTCGTCGGAAAACCTTCATTGATAGGTTTTTAACAACCCATACGTCGAGCAAGTGTGAGGGGTGGGTCAAGTGAAGTCGGGGTGACTGCTAGCGGTTGGCGGAGCGTTTTCTGATGACCGGGTACTTCCCACATAAGTTCACAATCCGATTCAACGAAGGCGTGGAGGCGAGAAAAAAATGAAAGGAGGACGCAAGGCTTTGTGCGCGTGGAAAGAACCCCTGTTTTTCTTCCATTCTTTTTATCAGAGAAGCTTTGCGCGATGGGTAGAGCGCTCTTCCGCCTGGAAGCTACTTTTTGAAAAATTTATATAAATTTTTCAGAAACGTTTCAGGACGCGAAAAGAGTGGTCAGAGGTAAGGGGTGGTCAAGAAATGTAGTCAAATCCCCGCAGCGAGCGGGGTTGTACTAGAACGGGTGGGGTTAATATAAAAATGCATAACTCAATTCAAAAAAGTTCTAGAAAGCGGGGAAAAGTGATAAGGGATAATAGAAAGATGCGCAAAGTGAACGGGACTTGCATTGAGGCGGACAGAGCTCACCAGGGAAGGATCTCAAGTCGGAGTAACCATATGAAATGAGACCTTCACTGCTGGACGTGTTTTTGAATGCTGAGTTCAAATCTGCTTTCCAAATTTGCCGAGTGTTTCTCTGAAAGGAGTTATCAGGGTGATTTCAGGGAGCTTAACATAAGGAAATCTAAATTACATATATGTGCATCCTTTCTCAACGGTGGCTCGGTGTAGTGGTAAGCGCGACGCTTCATGTGCGAGAGACTATGGGGTCGGGTCTTGTGAGGGACGAAATTTTGGCATCATATAGAATTTTTTCCCTTAAGGAATAGAAAATACTTTCATGGTGATTTTATCACATTTATGACCTTGATCCAATTTAAATTCACATTCTGTGAATTCACAACTCTAAAAAGACGTCCTTAACCTTCCGAAGTCGATATCTGAAGTTATCATCATTACTTATGGAATCATCATTATCACTTATTGTACATGAACAGTTCTTTTCTGCCTGACTATCTGCCCCGAACTTCGGTGTTACCTGAAGAAATCGGATCAACTTCGGGATGGCTGAGACTCCGGACAAAATAATCAAGGTAAATATGAACTGCAAGTAACAGCTCTGATGTTGAGCCTCTGCGAAGATTTGGATCAGTCAGATGCTAAGCAGATTGAGGCGTTCTGGCAGACTGTCTACAGCCCTTACATGGGAGTCGTGCAATACTCAGGAGACAATACCGATGTTTTCGAGTCTGGTACACTGCAGTTGTCAAGCAGTAACACTTGCCAAGGGTTTCAGTAAGTAATTCTCGAAAAGAACCATCTGAAGCTATGTATATGATTCAAAGAGCATCGCTGAAGAATAAAAATTCTGATGGCGGTTGCGAAGGTGCATGAATCGAAAGAACCTTCTGTGAGGGTGGATTGGCTTCAACCACTTTATTAAAGGTACAACTAGCGAGAGCACGAGGTGTGGTCCCCGCTCTTAGGGGGCAAAGCATTCACCTGAGTGGGCGGTGGAATGAGAAGAGCTTCGTAATTCTGTCCCAGAAAGCTCACACACGATAAATGGGAAAAGTTTAGGGATAAGTCAACAAATCAGACAAAGGACTCATCAACGGTGAGCTGAGCGTTCCCGAACTTTTGCGTAATTTCACAACCCACCACAGCCTGATTCTGGAAGGGTGGAGTTCATATCAAAGCGCACGCGTCAGTGTGCAGAGACCAGCTGGTAATATGATACAAGATCAGAACAGAATAAAATGAAGGTTTAGGAACTCACGGATTATGGTACGACGTCGTTGGTTTCATCGATATCTGCTCGGAAATTGACAAAGACATGTGCTTCAAGGACATCGACAACAACATACCGGTGGTGAGGCTAAAGCCTTGGTCCGATTCCCCCTTTTGATTTCTCCTTAGATATCATTTTGTATTATACACGATGGCGTCCGCTTCTCTTGAATACCTATAACTTCGATCGAAACGAAATGGTAAAGAAATCTCCGTTCTAAAGGCTACACTTTGCTGTGGTTCACAACGCCTTTCTGATTGTGATTGAGCCTTACTATCGAATTTTCCAACAAATTTTATAATCAGAAGGCCCCTTTTCCCATCTTGTCACCATTCTTGGAGGGATGCTTGGTGATGAGTTGTTTGAGAAAAGTTGCTGCGTCCTTTCATTTTCCACCCACGTTCTGTAGAGGTGCTAAAACGTCTAGAGGCTCTAGTGGAGGAGGATGATACCGACTGTGAGTCTTCACCGCAACAGACGCATTTGCAGCTGACATCATCTTTCTTGTAGTGACAGATTCTCGGCTACGCTTCTAAAAGAGATTTCTATTCGTTCGCCGCTGGGAAGGTCGACCTGACCACCCGAGTGAATTCCGCAAATGGAGTTGCTCCACTAAAGGAAGAGGATGAAGTTGGAGGAGGAAGACGGCTACTTTACCTTTACCCAGGGAAACTGTCATAAGTAACATTTCCGTTTCACTCAAAATATTTCTGAATCATTTGTAGGCCGGCAGGAGGTGTCTTCGTAAAGGCCCTCTGACCTCAACTAAGCGAAGAGTTCCACAGAAAGACTAGTCGGAAAACTCGGCATAACAAACAAATTTACCGGAACAGTTTGCTGTACAGAATCATGTAGGAGATGTAGATTCTCGTCCTGGGATGCCTCTTTTATTGCATTTACATTGCCTTGTACACTGCTCCACAATAAATGTACGCCCACCCATAAAATGCCCAAAATTCGTAACTGTCGATGTTTTTGGAGAAGCCTCCAATTGAAAATTGCGGCAAAAATCATTTTAAGTTTGCATTACAACAACAAATTTTAAATAGAAAAGCGCTATGCTTCCCATCTACGTTTTTTGAAAAATTCGTATCGGCCCATTCCGGAGGAAGAGTCGTCCACCCTGTGTTTTCACGAGTCCTTTCATCTTTGCGTGGTATAACAGCTCTCTTAATGTAATGCTTTTTATTTCAGTTAAAGGCTAGAGGAAAACTACTGTCGAAATCCGGACAGGTCACATTTCGAAAAACGGAGGGGAGGATCGTACAACCGACGAATCGCACGGGATTTCGACTGCTGCCACGATGTCGTCAATGTCAACGGATTCCTCAAACTCAAAAATCTGGTCCTTGTTCGCTCTCAGCCTCATTTTTCCGTAATACTCTGCAACGTGTAAATCGTTTGCCAAATATTCAATGACTCAACCCTTGCCCTTATTGTTCGTTCAACTAGTCGTGTTTGGCTCTTACACCTCCAACCTCTCCCCTTTTTAGTTCACAAAAAGCCATCCTGGGACCCTAAGTAAAAGGAAGGGTGTTCAGGATAGTCAGAGCATAGGTGAAAGAACATTCGTGGGATTGTAAAAAAAAAAAAGATACCAAAGACAGGGAGGAGACCCTTCGAGCGTCAGAAGTATTGCAGCCGTTGCGATTTGCGTGTAGCGTCTCGGGTGTGAAGACGGCGGGGCGATTGATATAGTAGGAGCGCGCCTCAATTACAATTTCGGCAAGCCGAGCCGGGTCTCGGTAGTGTAAGTGATAAGAGCACTGTGCAAGGATAGCACAAGTATGGGTTGGAACCCCGTCCGAGGTCGATGTTTTGTCCATGACTCACCAATCTTGTGAGACTTCTGCATCACGTACTGCGGCGAAATAACAGCAGCTAAGAAAATAGCAAGCCAAAACGTGTCCCAAATCGTTCATAGTTGCAGCCATGTTGCTTGTTAACCGTTCGTCACCGGGGCAATATCAAAGAAACGGTGAAAAATTGTGTAAGAGGGCTTTTTGAAATACTAGCCAGGGAAGGATCCCAAGTCGAAGTGGCCATTTGAAATGAGGCCTACACTGCTGGACGTGTTTTCGGACGCTGA